>WNWK01009979.1:0-73039 GCA_009830355.1 Cherax destructor | reverse complement strand
GGGTGTATTCGTTAATTTAAGGAGTGATGCTAGTGGGGGTGAGCAATTAACTTTAAAAAATTTTCAGATCCAGTATCACCATGCTGCCGGTCAATCACTCCTTTTCCCATTAGCATGGAAAAAAAAGTTGAAAAATGAGGACAACATGTCAAAAATCTCTTTTTCCCTCATCATTCAAAGGGGAATGTGAAAACTAAATTTATGAGGCCCCGGAAGGGTGGTTCATGTCCCCAAATCGATGTCTGATTTTTTTAAACCTTGCAAGCGGGGACCCTTCATTTTTGGTTGAAGTATTTCTAGTTAGTTTGGTGGATATGCGGGGTTATTTTAAAAGGTTTTAATATCTTTACGTTTTTTTTGTAACACAGATATTTCCACCAAGGTGCCCTAAAAAAACACGTTCATCATCCCATCCATCACTGCTTGCCAGAGGAGCAGAAACATATCTCGACCCCCCTTCAGTGTGCAGGAAAATTTTACACCTAGGACTCAAGCTTATTGGGTTCCTGAATTTTTTCATAAATGTTCCCTTTCCTCACACTCCAACATCACAAAGTTAAAAAAACCTTTTGCCTCCTCGCCCCTAAATACTCACACCCTTGTTGGAACTCTAACCCCTTCACACAAAATTTTTACCTCCCCCCCAACTTTTCCCTAGGACTACCCTTCCCCCCCCCTTTTCCATTAAAGATTTATATGCCCTCCAAGTCATTCTTTTTTTCCATCCCCCTAAGTGCCAAACCCCCTCAACACGCTTTCCACCCCCCTTGATAATACTTTTCCCCCTCGCACCCCCTTTTTTAATCCAAGATACAGATTCTCTTTTAAAATACCCCCAAATACACTGCCGCCGACATCCCCGTATCCCCAAATTCACCCCCCCTCATCACACTCATATAAAGTGAGGTACCTATACTCTTTTTCCCCTATTTCCCAAGATAAGCTTTGTCTTCGACTCCTAGACACCATTACTTTTTTTCTCGTCAATGCTATGGTTCCCCTGTTTTCTAGACCCATCTCAACAATCCTTCCAAATATTAAAACATTCTTTTCCTCCATATTTCCTCATTCTAATCTGATATCAATCTTCCATTTCATATTTTTATCCTCATTACATTGCTCTTTCCTATGTTCACTTTTATTTTTTATTTTACACATCCTCTGATATTCGTCTATAATCTTTGCAGCTTCTCTTCAAAATCTTCCAAAAGCACAGTGTCATCTTCAGCAAAAAGCAACTGTGACAACTCCCACTTTAAACCGCACCTCTTCCCAACACCCGATCATTCACCTCTCTTGCAACCCCATCAATAAATAAGCATGGTGGCATTAGTCATCTCTGTCTAAGGCCCACTTTTACTTGTAAATATCCCCTCCTCTCCTACGTACCCTATCTTGAGCCTTATTATCCTTGTGCAAACTCTTACTCCTTTCAGTAACTTACCACCTATTCCATACTCTTGCAACTTTGCCACATTGCTTCCCTATCCACCCTATTATACGCCTATTCCAAATCCATAAATGCAACGAAAACCTCTTTACCCTTATCTAAATACTGTTCACTTATATGCTTCAGAGTAAACATTTGCTCTACATATCCTTTACCTTCCTAAAGAATCCTTGTTATCTGCGATCCCTCCCATCTTACTCTTAATTCTTTCAGTATACACCCTGGTCACAGACCGGGCCACGGGAGCGTTGACCCCGAAACCTCTCAAGTTATACTCAATAGGCAAATTCCTATAATACAATAATTCTTACACTCTTATTAGTCCTCTTTGTCTTTATGCAAAGGAACTATACACGCTCTCTGCCAGTCTCTAGGTACCTTCCTCTTTCTTATACCTATTAAATAATAGTACCAACCATTCCAGAACGTTATCCCCATCTGCCTGTATCATTTGTCTTGATCCCATCAATCCCAGCTGCCTTACCTGCTTTCATTCTACTCACAGCCTCAAGTACCTCTCCCTCACAATCACATCTGGCACTTCCTAACTCGTAGGAAATGTTATACCTCCCTGCCCAATGAAGGAAATCACAGCTTCACTATCTTCATCAAACATTTATCAGTTACTCAAAATATTCCCTCCATCTTCCAGACACCTCCGGCTCCCCATCTAACAACTCCCTCCTATTTTTAATTGTTATTTTCAATTGTTCCCAAGGCTTTCTCAACTTATTTATCTCACCCCAAAACTTTTTCTTATTCTCAGCAAAATTTATTAACAACATCTCCCCCTTTCTATTTGCTTTCCTTTTACATTCCTTCACCACTCTTTTAACCTCTCTTTCTCTTTCCATATACTCTTCCTTATATCACTTATAGTTTGTAAAGTCTTCTCATATGTTAACTTTATCTCTATTACTACTTTCTATCCTCATCATTCTACCAATCGCTCTTCTTCCCTCCGCACCCATTTTCCTGTAACTCCACACTCTGCTGAACACTCGATCACCACATTTTTAAATCTACCCCATACTTCTTCACCCTCATTCCCTATACTCTCACTAGCCCATCATTCTTCCAAGAGTTGCTTATATGTTACCCTAACTTCATGAGCCTCTTTCAATTCTTTTACTTGCTGATGTTATTCTCCTCTTATCCAAACTATATGTTACTCTCAGTGTAGCTACAACTAAAAATACCTAATATATCTGATGCCCCTATATAACCATACATATCCTGAAGTCTACCCATCAATCTTTTATCTACTAATACATAGTCCAACAAATTACAAACATTTTGCCCTATATCAAGTCTCGTATTCTCATTTATCCTTTTTTTCTTAAAATATGTATTATGTATTAAAATTTCCAAAAACCTCTCTCTCTCTCCTCTACACGTCCTCTCTTCTCCAGGTGTATAAACACTTATTATATTTAATGTATATACGTATATATATATATATATATATATATATATATATATATATATATATATATATATATATATATATATATATATATATATATATATATATATATATATATAAGGGTGTGGTAGGTAAGTTTGGGGTGCCAGGTGTAAATGATAATGGGAGCCTTTGATTGAACTTTGTATAGAAAGGGGTTTAGTTATAGGTAATACATATTTTAAGAAAAAGAGGATAAATAAGTATACAAGATATGATGTAGAACGTAATGACAGTAGTTTGTTGGACTATGTATTGGTAGATAAAAGACTGTTGAGTAGACTTCAGGATGTACATGTTTATAGAGGGCCACAGATATATCAGATCACTTTTAGTTGTAGCTACAGTGAGAGTAAAAGGTAGATGGGATACAAGGAAAATAGAAGCAGTAAGTAAGAGAAGGTGAAGGTTTATAAACTAAAAGAGGAGGCAGTTAGGGTAAGATATAAACAACTATTGGAGGATAGATAGGCTAGTGAGAGTGTAGGCAATGGGGTCGAAGATGTATGGAGTAGGTTAAGAATGTAGTGTTAGAGTGTTCAGCAGATGTTTGTGGTTACAGGAAAGTGGGTGCAGGAGGGAAGAAGAGCGGTTGGTGGAATGATGATGTAAAGAGAGTAGTAAGGAGAAAAAGTTAGCATATGAGAGGTTTTACAAAGTAGAAGTGATGCAAGGAGGGGAAAAGTATATGAACAAAATAAGAAAGGTTAAGAGAGTGGTCAAGCAATGTAAAAGAGAGCAAATGAGAGAATGGGTGAGATGCTATCAACAAATTTTGTTGAAAATAGAAAGTTTTGGAGTGAGATTAATAAGTTGAGGAAGCCTAGGGAACAAATGGATTTGAGAGTTAAAAATAGGAGAGGAGAGTTATTAAATGGAGAGTTAGAGGTATCGGAAGACGGAGGGGAAAATTTTGAGAGTTGTTAAATGTTGATGAAGAGAGGAAGCTGTGATTTCGTGTATAGGGCAAAGGAAGAATAACATCTCGTAGGAGTGCGGAAGAGCCAGTTGTGAGTGTGGGAAGTTCGTGAGACAGTGGGTAGAATGAAAGGGGTAAGGCAGCTGGGATTTATGGGATAAAGGTAGAAATGTTAAAGCAGGCGGAGATATAGTTTTGGAGTGGTTGGTGCTATTATTTAATACATGTATGGAAAGGGTAAGGTACCTAGGGACTGGCAGAAGCGTGTATTGTTCCTTTGTATAAATCAAAGGGGACAAGAGAGTTCAAAAATTATAGGGGAATAAGTCTGTTAGTATACCAGGTAAAGTGTATGGTAGAGTTATTATTGAAAGAATTAAAGTAAGACGGAGAGCAGAATAGCAGATGAACAAGGTGGCTTTAGGAAAGGTAGGGGGTGTGTAGACCAAGTGTTTGCAGTAAAACATATAGGTGAACAGTATTTGGATAAGGGTAAAGAGGTTTTTGTGGCATTTATGGATTTGGAAAAGGCGTATGATAGGGTGGATAGGGGGGCAATGTGGCAGATGTTGCAGGTGTATGGAATAGGAGGTAGGTTACTGAAAGCAGTGAAGAGCTTTTATGAGGATAGTGATGCTCAGGTTAGAGTGTGTAGGAGAGAGGGAAATTATTTCTCTGTAAAAGTAGGCCTTAGACAGGGATGTGTGATATCACCGTGGTTGTTCAATATATTTATAGATGGGGTTGTAAGAGAAGTGGATGTCTTGGCAAGAGGTGTAGGGTTAAATGACAAAGAATCAAATACAAAGTGGGAGTTGTCACAGTTGCTTTTTGCTGATGACACTGTGCTTTTGGGAGATTCTGAAGAGAAGTTGCAGAGGTTGGTGGATGAATTTGATAAGGTATGTAAAAGAAGAAAATTGAAAGTGAATATAGGAAAGAGTAAGGTGATGAGGATAACAAAAGATTAGGTGACGAAAGATTAGATATCAGATTGGAGGAAGAGAGTATGGAGGAGGTGAATGTATTCAGATATTTGGGAGTGGACATGTCAGCAGATGGGTCTATGAAGGATGAGGTGAATCATAGAAGTGATGAGGTGAAAAGGGTGAGTGGTGCACTTTGGAGTCTGTGGAGACAAAGAACTTTGTCCATGGAAGTTAAGAGGGGAATGTATGAGAGTATAGTTATACCAACACTCTTGTATGGGTGTGAAGCATGGGTGATGAATGTCGCAATGAGGAGAAGGCTGGAGGCAGTGGAGATGTCATGTCTGAGGTCAATGTGTGGTGTGAATATAATGCAGAGAATTCGGAGTTTGGAAATTAGGAGGATGTGTGGGATTACCAAAACTATTATCCAGTGGGCTGAGGAGGGGTTGTTGAGGTGGTTCGGACATGTATGAGAATGGAACGAAACAGAATGACCTCGAGAGTGTATAAATCTGTAGTGGAGGGAAGGCGGGGTAGGGGTCGGCCTAGGAAAGGTTGGAGGAGGGGTAAAAGAGGTTTTGTGTGCGAGGGCTTGATTTCAGCAAGCATGCGTGTGCGTATTTGATAGGAGTGAATGGAGACAAATGGTTTTTATTACTTGACGTGCTGTTGGAGTGTGAGCAAGGTAACATTTATGAAGGATTCAGCGACAGTGATGGAGTGAATGATGACGAAAGTTTTTCTTTTCGGCCACCCTGCCTTGGTGGGAATCGGCCGATGTGTTAATGAAAAAATAAAATAAAATATATATATGTATGCAAAAAGATCACAGTAAACAGGTGATATCAAAATATGCAAGACATCCACTATGAAAAATAGAGAATTCCAAGCGCTTTCGTGACTACTCACATGTGAGTAGTCACGAATGCGCTGGAATTCCCTATTTTCATAGTAGTTCTTGCATATATATATATATATATATATATATATATATATATATATATATATATATATATATATATATATATATATATATATATATATATATATATATATATATATACATATATATTATATATATATATATATATAAGAGAGAGAGAGAGAGAGAGAGAGAGAGAGAATTACAGTCAGCAGAATTCGAAGCCACGTCAGGTTCCCAAGTGACGCTGTAGACCACTCAGCTATCAGATGCCTCAAAAAGCTGGGCAGGCTTGTTTACAGACCATGTTTCTTCTCAGCCCGGGCACACCGGTTTTCAATGATTATATTTAAAAAATGTTCTTAAATATAACGGTGAAATTCAAACTAAGATAATCCAAAATCAAGACAAATCTTCCTTTGAGAAAAATCACACTAGTGTTATGATTGACATTCGCCACCCAGCTCTCGTGAGAGAAGGGTGTGCTACTCTGGTCTCTGGCCCCTGGTGGAGACTGTGTGCAACTTTATTTTCACTGTCATGGCGGCGGTGGGCAGACGCTGCATCAACGCCGTCTGCATAGACATGGTTACAGGAGTAATTCAACCTGCTGTGGCGGCTACAGTAATACCTATTATTCTTCGAGATATATACAACATTGATATGGAGGATCTGTATGGAGTGGCTCTAAAGAGCATGAACAGGATCTTCGTGAAGTTGTTAACGGCTGCAGCATATGAGACATTAGTAGAGCGACATCAGGACAACGTTTACACAGTCAATGCGATGTTGCAGGTGTGATTAAAGGATGTGTCGCGCACCTACACATGGGTAAAGGTCAAGAATGTGCCTTTTGAGGCGGATCAAATGGATGTGGGACGTGTCTTCAGCGAGTATGGGACAGTACATCTGGCAATGGCAGGAAAGTGGAGTGTGGGACCCCTGGAAGGTCTTCCTGAGGGATCTTTCACTTTAAAGATGTTATGGAAGCCCATTCCATCTTACATCACTATGGCTGAGTTTTGTATGCAAGTGTACGTGACTTACGCAGGACAATGGAGGACGTGCAGGATATGTGGGAATTTTGATCATGTAGCAGCGGATTGTTTGCGGAGAGGTGCTCAACAAACCGCTAAATGCAAGATCCCAACAGAACCACAAGGAAAGTATGAGGGGATGGCTGGTGATGAGGGACAGCAGCAAAGGACCAGGAGCTGGAGTGAAATAGTGGAGGGTGTGGCAGAACCGTGCCAACCATCAGAGCCAACTTTGGAGAGAGAGGTGAATGAAAAGGAGGTTGAGGAAGTACCTGTGATAGAGGAAGGCATGGATGTGCCTCTGGTGAAGTGATTCAGGGATTACTGGATGATCCATTACAGGTGATGCATGTTGGGGATGGGGTAGATTTGGTGGAGGAGGCACAAGTTGGGATTGACTTGGGGCAGGAGAGTCCTGAGATAGCAGAATTGGTGCGTGAGTGCGTCAATGTGGAGGTGCATCAGAGTAATAGTGGGGACATGATGGAGGTGGGGAGCGGGTCGCGGAAACGATCTGGCACGGTCAAGGACCGTGATGATATCTTGACACCGGCCCAGAGGGCCACAAATAAACCTTTGGTGGAAGTGAAGGGAACTGAGACGGGAGGGAAGTTGGCAAGAGATGATGGTAAGGATGCTGCTATGGGCAGCAAAAGTGTGGGCAAGGGGGTGGTAAAGGAAGGATAATGTCGCAGTCCGTGCAGAGGTTGAAAGGTAAACTCACTCATTTATATTCCAGTGTCTAACTATTAATGTTAATAGGTTGAGGGCAGAGGTCAAGCGACGGTGGGTAGAGGGAACTTTGAGACGGTATGGTGTGCAAGTGGGGTTCCTACTGGAGCACAATTATAGATGTGGACGTGAATTATGTTTGAAGGGATATGAGGTGTATGCAGGGTCTTCGGGGAAATTAAAAGGGGGTGTGGCAGTGGTCATTAGCACGTCAAGCCCCTTTGTTCTACGAGCGTGGGAGGAGAGTGGGGGGGCAGGGTGGTAAGGGTGGAGGGGGATTGGGGTGTGTGAAGGTTTGTTTCGTAGGGGTTTATATGCCAGCGGAGGCTTCTCGAAGAGTGAAAATAGATTTTTTAAACGATTACATGGTGGGGGCATTGGGAGGTTTGCCAGGCGTGGCAATATTGGGAGGGGATTTTAATAGCGTAATTAGGAAAAGGGATGTGGAGCCTAGGGGAGCGGGTTGTGAGTTGGGGGCATTGAGGGATTTATTGAGTAGTGCGGGTTTTAGGGACGTAGTGGGAGTTTTTGTGGAGTATACTTTTGTTAGGAAGGGATATGCTGCGTGTTTGGACAGGGTATATGTGACGGGGAGGGTGGTTGTAGGGAGGGTGCAGACTTTTTATGTGGGATTCTCGGATCATAGGGGTGTTCTGGCAGATGTGAGTTGGGAAGGGGCGATTAGGTGGTATCAGGGTTATTGGAAGCTGAATGGTAGATTATTGACTGGCATTGTAGGGCAGATGATTTTAGGAGGTGGTGGGGGTCATTGTGGGAGCTAAGGAGAGAGGATAATAATGATTTGGTGGAATAGTGGGAGAGCTGTGCGAAAATAGGAATTAGGGAATATTATCAGAAGCTGGGGCAAGAGGAGGTGTGCTGGAGGTATGGTCTACAAAAGTATCTTGAGGGGTTGTTGCAAGGGTGTTATGAGCGTGGAGGAGTGCAGGTGACGGATGAGATTCGGGGTTTGAAAGAAAGACTGAGGGACTTGCAAAATGAGAGGTTTGATGCGTGCAGAGTGAAAGCGGGTATGGATGATGTTTTATGGGGTGACAGACCATCGCGGTATGTTGTGGGCAGGTGTAGGGGGCGCAGAGAGGCTATGACGATAGACTACCTGGATGTGGAGGAGGATTTGGAAGGTTTTAATAGGGGTCAACGATTACAGACGACTGAGGCGATGGGAGTTTACGTAGATAAGTGGTTTGAGGCGTATTTGCGGAGCAAGGGTGGGGGCAGGAGTGAAGGTGAGATTGTAGAGGAGGGTGTTGTAGGGGTTTTGGGGGACAAGGACAGGTTGTGTCTGGAGGGAGAAATAATAGAGGAGGAGTTATGGGAGGCGGTGAATGGAATGAGTAGGGGAAAGGCGCCTGGTATGGATGGTATGGTGAATGAATTTTATAGGGTACATTGGGATGTGTTGAAGGTATGTATGGTGGCCTTGATGAATTGTATGAAGAGTAGGTGTAGGATGGAGAGGGAGCAGGGCATGGGGGTGGTAGTATTAGTTAAGAAGAGTAATCAGGGGAACATGGTGCATAATTATAGACCTCTGGTAATGATGAACGCAGATTATAAAATCTTTGCGAAGGTTTTGGGGAACAGATTGAAGAGAGTATTGCAGAAGGTGATAGAAGAAGGACAACGTGGGATACCAGGTAGGTGTATGATTGAGGACATGAACGCATCAAGGATTTATAGAGGAGGGGCTGGGGAGAAGTATTAGCGTTGGACTGGAAGGGGCATATGATAGTGTGGAGAGGATGCTGTGTGCGATCATGAGAAAACAGGGGTTTGGTGAGGAGGTAGTTAGGTGGGTAGAGACGGTGTATTCGGGGGCTACTGTGCATGTGCAGGTGAATGGGAAATTGGGAAGGGTTGTACGAATGGATAGGGGTTTGCAACAGGGATGTCCATTATCCCAGATATTGTTCACGTGCATGCAGGATCCCTTTTACAGGATGATTGTGAAGAATGTGGGAGGGGGTGGGATACAGGCAGGGAGGGGAGGAAATGATATAGTGGGGTACGTTGATGATACCATGGTGCTGGTGAGAATGGAAGAGGGATTGAAGATTATTGAGGGGGCTCTTAGGGTGTTTTGTGCAGCTACAGGTATGAGAATTAATGGGGCAAAATCGCGTTTGTTGGAGGTAGGGGCATGGATTGGAGGTAGATTGGCTGAGAGATATGGGTGGATCATTGTGGATAGTCTGAAAATTTGTGGTAGTATGTATATGGGTGACAGTATGGAGGCCAGGAGGGTGAACTCTGGGAGGGTGGTGCAACTAGCATTGGATAGGTTGGCGAGTTGGAGAGTGGGGGATCTTTCCTTGCATCAGAGGGTGATAGCGGTGAATGTGCTGATCTACAGTAGACTGTGGCTGGCACGTGGCAGTGGTTTACCCTCTGATGCAGGAGGACTTGAGAGGGTTGGAGGCGAGGGTTTTTAAGTACATTTGGGCTTTTGGTAAACACTGGTTGAGGAAGGAGGTGGTCAGGAAGACAGTGGAGTTAGGGGGGTTGGGGCTTATTTGGGTGGAAAGGAGGTTGATGTGTTTGTTTGTGAAATGGTGTATGGTGCGGCTGGGGGGCACTGAGGGGCCTACCGTGGGAGTGGTGGAGCGGGAGGTGCGCAGATGGTGGGGGGGTGTATCGTTGGGGACGTGTTGGGATTTATTGCGGCATTTGGTGATTGTGAGGAGGGTGCAAGGAGTGAAGGCTAGTTAGTGTTTTGGAGGTCGCGTGTGGGGGAAGGATGGGATTGGAGGGGGTGGCTGAATACCCTATGTATGATTGGGGATTGATCTGGAGGGGTTTAAAAGGTATGAGGATTAGGGCTGGGGATAGGGAATTGAGGTATAGGTTTCTACATGGGGTGGTGGCATCTAAGGCATTGTTATGTCGGATGGGCATTGTTCGAGATGGGTGTTGTAAAAGATGTGGGTCGCAAGAAACGGTGATACATGCTATATATTTTTGTGAGGAACTGGGGGTGGTGAGAGAATGGATAGGCAGGGTGTTGAGGAAAATGGGGGGGGGGTATTTCAGTACTGAGGGCTATGAGTATGGATATAAGAGGGGTGGTTGATAGAGAACGTAGGGGTTTATGGTATTTAATGGTGGATTTCGTGTGTGTGTCCTGGAGACTGAGGGAGCAGGGGTGGGGAAAGGATTAGAGCTATGGGGGCACAATGTATAGGAGTAAATGCAGGAACCGGGTGGTGTATGGGAGTAAATAGAAGTCGGCATTTTCTGATGAGTATAGGAACATGGTTTTGCGGTATGTATTGTAGACGTAGAAGGGGCTTGACGTGGTAGGAGGGTAAGCTCATCCTGGTTAAGGTATGACGAGTGAGCGTGAGTTTTGGATGTGTATTAGGGTGTAGTTCTAGGTGGGGGGAGGTGTGTCTGTTGGGTCATAGTGGGAGAGGGGGAGTTTAATTATCAGGGTAATTTTAGCAGTTGTGGGGAGATAAGGAGGTTTTAGGGTATGTGTGCATGAGGGGGATGACTACTGACGCAGGGGGATGGCTTTTCAAGTGGGGAGGGTTTTGATTATAGGGTTAATCTTTTGTAAAGGGTTTGAGTGGGTTTACCTGACAGTTTTCTCTGTCGGAGAGCATGGGTCTGGAGTATGAAGCATGGGGAGCTTCTCTGTTGGATGCTGACGTAGGGAATACAAAACATTAGCATCATGTACCTGTTTTGTATCATAGATATCTGAAGGCTTATATTTGCATAGGGATGACAACCTATTGCATTATGTATTGATTAATGAGGTGGCAATGGTATTTAAATGTGGATTGGGCATACCGTGGAGTTTGTTGGTAAGCTAGGTTCTTTTAAGGGGCTTATGGTATAGGCTTACTTATTCTTATTAATCAAATGTTTATTTGTCCTTTATTGATGTTTGTAATGTTTGATATGTAATCATGTACTATAAAGTTGACCCTTTCTAGTAATTGTACTATTCAATCGAGGGTGAGGGGCGAATGGGGTATGTAAGGGGGGATGTCATTTTGCTTGGCGAATCAAGGTGCACTACAGTACATGGCATATGTCTTATTGTAAAGTAGATACAGGCCTGGTTTCTATAGGTCTTTGACATATTGTGTCATTTGATTTGTTATAAGTCTGTACTGCATACCTGGTGGGGGTGGGGATTGTATACCTGTCATTTTGCTTTCAATCAGATGTTTGTGTATGTTATTTTTAATATGGTCTGTTGTTTGAGGCCAAGACATATAAGGGATAGTGGTCTTTTGTGATCTTACTGTCAGTATTCTATTTTGTGAATGTTCTTTAATTATTTTATTTATTCCTTATTGGGTAGGAAAGCAGTACATGTCAGTGGGCTGCGAAAGGTTCTGATAATAACTTTTTGTATTAAAATCTATTCAGTGTTATTAGCCTAATTTTGTTTTTGAAATGATTGCTGTATGTAATGTTTATGACAACCATGAATATCCGGAAATAGTTTCAGTCTTATTTTGTAGGTTTTTGTGTTATCATTATGTGGTTTAAATAGTATTAATTTTTGAGTTTGCCTGTATATTTTTATGGAATGAGTCTTTCCGTGCTATTGTGATGTTTTGTGCATACAGATTTAGGTTTTTGTGATTTTGTTATGCCCTTACTTGTTGGAAGGGCCATTTTTGTATTTGTATTGTACATTGTTTGATTTTAAATAAAATATAAAAAAAAAGTGTTAAGAGATTGTTGCCGATCAGTCATTGCAAGTTTATTGGCTATATAAGTAAACTGGCCAATTCGTATATGCACGTACTAAACCCCAAACGTATTGTCCTTGTTTATACAATGCGTCAGCCAGAATATTTCACGGGTAATACTATTTATTCCATTAATTTTTTGGGGGCAAGTTGGCACCTACAAACTCCAATAATTCCATCCTTCCTCTGAGTAGGATATAACAGTACGAACCGTCTGAAGCCGATCAGAAGAGGTTTTTCTCAGGTTGTCACTCGAAAGCCGAAATCAGCAACAGTTTTATAAAGTTAACAAATGGGCATCTTCGCACTTCCTTAGTTCAGGTAACTAT
Source organism: Cherax destructor (assembly GCA_009830355.1). Taxonomy (NCBI): domain Eukaryota; kingdom Metazoa; phylum Arthropoda; class Malacostraca; order Decapoda; family Parastacidae; genus Cherax; species Cherax destructor. Next base: position 60,517 of record WNWK01009979.1, on the reverse strand, counting down.
CCCCTAGTTGTAGTTCAGCAGTGTAAAGTATCTGAAACCAATCGGATGAAGGTCTCACGTGCTATAAATGAAAACTTTGCAATAAGACAAGACCATCGTACCTGAGTATATTGACAGCTCTGTAATAAAGCCATACAAAAGCATATCTAAGGACTTGCTTTTCTCGTGGAAATTTAAAACCCAGTAAAAACGAGAGTTTTTAAAAATATTCTCATTCTTCTTTTCACAGTTATATTCTATTTCAAACTCTGTCCTATATTACATTTTATAAATAAATGGAATTTGCATAACCCTTTCGAGCTTCCACACAATGACAGCTGAGGGTCTGGTCTAGAACTTTGATAATTGACACCGACACACCCCAATAACAATTCAAGGCTTCCTCTAAGATACACCCGTGCTGAAGGTTTAAAGCTGATTCAATAAGACATTCACTAAATAACGCTTGAAAGCCAGTATTTTTTTTTTCAAATGTCTCCAAAAATTTGACGTCAACACAACCTCAGATTAATTTATATATTTTTTAAATAAGATACACTAGTGTTCAGAAAATTTATAGGAAAATTAAATCATAATAAGCAGCGTGAATATAAAGCATGATATAAAAAAATATTACAATTACAGTAAAACTGTAAAATAATATTAAAAAGAATCTTAAATAAATAGGAAAGGCAAAATATAAAATAAGACTAAAAATTCAGGTTAAAGCAGGAAGGTTCGTGCGTTTACGCTGTTAATGAGTCAAGGGATGGCTTGATGAGCTGCGACGGGTGGGTGGTGATCCTGGTAAGCCGGGTGGGTGGTGATCCTGGTAGGCCGGGTGGGTGGTGATCCTGGTAGGCCGGGTGGGTGGTGATCCTGGTAAGCCGGGTGGGTGGTGATCCTGGTAGGCCGGGTGGGTGGTGATCCTGGTAGGCCGGGTGGGTGGTGATCCTGGTAGGCCGGGTGTGTGGTGATCCTGGCAAGCCTGGTGGGTGGTGATCCTGGTAAGACGGGTGGGTGGTGATCCTGGTAGGCCGGGTGATGGGAGGGGGACAGCGATAAATATCCGGTGATCGTTGAGGTGGCAAGGCAACCGTGTAGCAGTGAGGTGGTGGAGCAGCCAGCTGACATGTAATGGAGGGTTTTCTGGTTCGCTGATTCCCTTGAATCCGGCAAGTAATATTTGGGGTTGTTCCTCATCCAGTTGGACTAATTGCTGTAGTTAAGGATGCGCATGTCCTCTGTGATGAAAACTAAATGATGGTTGCTTCTCCACGGTAGTTTCAGTTGCTTATCCCTCTCGAAGTCAATCACCAAGCAAGTCTGACGAATCAAATACACATATGCACTGTGATAACATGAAAATAAGTTGCATGCTTAGGAAATAAGCCACTGAAGCCCAAATCAAATGGATGGTAACACAGCAGAAAATTCCTTTAAACAAAATAATGCCACAACTAATTTTAACTATAAAATTGAGAAATACTTGAAAGTTTTTTTTTTTTTATATTTTATTGAAAAAAAATAACAAATTACAAAACACATGACAAAGACAGAAACAGCATACAGAGTGGCAAACTTAAATTACAAGCACTAACTTTCCTTTTCTTGGCAATGCAATAAGAAAGGTCATCATTTTACCTACTTAAGAAAACATACAAAGCAAATGTACAATGCACAAAACCAGAAATACATATCACCCAATGCTTAACATCCATGAACAGGAAAAGATAACGAACCGGATGTACATAACCCCGAAGGGCATAAATCACAAACAGCCTCTAAATGACATAAGTGACAATATGACAAAAGATACAAAATATAGTCCTCACCCGAGGGCTTAGTATTTACACATCTGTATTATACAGACGGCGACCCAAAGAAACTTTATTACATTACAAAATTATAAGACAATATAAAACACAACAATTGAAACACTATAATAATTACCAACAGACCGTCCCCTGCAAATCTACACACTGTTGACCATTAACATCGATAATTAAGTTACACAGTAACCAAAAACATACCAATTCACAAGTATATAAAAACGTAATAGCAAAATACATGTACACACATCTCCAAAACAGAAAACTTTTTTATACAAAACAAGAACACGGGTAAAGGAATGAAACCATTCCCAAGGATGTAGTTTAAATTATGTAAGGATAGAGCATCCTGCACAATAAGCAAATTAATATTTACACAAACACAAACTAACAAAGGTAGACAGTTTACAACACAAAACCTAACCACAACTGCCTTCCACAAAAGTAAGGCACAATTTTGAAACATGAGAAACCCATCTCAGGAAACTCTAAGTTACATACATCATAATGGAAAATGGTTCATACCCAAGTTTTTTTTTTATATATTTTATTGAGAAAACAATTACAAAACACATGACAATACGGAGACAGAAAACAGAGTGATAACTTAAAATACAAGCACTAACTGTGCTTGACAAAGCAACAACAGAGGTTAACAAAATTTTCCCTACTTAAGAAAACATACAAAGCATAAATACAATGCACAAAACCAGAAAACGTATCACCCAATGCTTACCATCCATGAACAGGAAAAATAATAACCGTATGTACATAATCCCGAAGGACATAAATCACAAACAGCCACTAAATGACGTAAGTGACAGTATAACAAATATACTAAATATAGTCATCCCCAAGTGCTTATTATTCACACGTCTGTAAAGTACAGACAACGACCCAATGAAACTTTATTACATTACAAAAATAGAAGACAATATAAACACATCAATTGTAACAATATAATAATTATACTAACAGCGCCATTCCCTATAAATCTAAACACACTGTTGATCATTAACATCAATAATTAAGTTACACAGTAAGCAAAACATACCTATTCACCAGTGTATAATAACGTAATAGCACAGAACATATGACTCATCTCCAAAACAGAAAACTTTTTTATACAATACAAAAATAAAGGTAAAGGAATGATGTCATACCGAAAAAGTAGATTAAGTCTATAAGGATAGATCAGCCTGCACAATAAGCAAATTAATATTTACACAAACACAATTAACAAAGGTAGACAGTTTACAACACAAAATCTACCCAAAACTGCCTTCCACAACAGTAAGGCACAAAATGGAACATGAGAAACCCATCTCATGAAACCTTAAGTTACATACAACATGTTGGAAAACGGTTCATACCCAAGTGTGTGAAAAAAATAAGAACCCTATATAAGCACAGCTTAAAGGGAACTTTCTACACCTATAACTATACATTACCAGTCTAGTAGGTTATGAAGAAAAGCCACTATGGTTACCCCTGACACCTTTGCTCCATAGGGGTTCCCTCCCACCCCGTCTCCCGTCATACCACACACATCGCGCATTCCTCAGTCATATGTCATACGCCCACTGAGTCAACTGTCACCCACCCACCCCTCCCCTTCATCCATACGCCTTTCCCTAACATGTATACCCCCATCTCTGTCGCCAGCCAGTCCTTTTAAACCCTCCCTCACAGCTCTAGTAAACTACCCACCGCCAACTCCCTATAACCCACAGAAAAAGCTGAATCTCACCTCCGACCATAAAGATCCCTATTTCTACATTTTGTCCTATAAAACACAGCAGCCAAAGCCTTGACTCTACACTCCCCCGACACCCCCTCATTCCCCATGACACATACAAGTAGTCTGCCACTAGGTACAAGACCGCCCGTCTCACCTCCCCTCCCACATCAAAGCTTAAGGCCCGCAAGGTTGAAAGCCCTCTCCCCACCCTGCGTAACACCTTCCCAAACCATTCACGCACTACTCTCAGTAAAGGACAAAAATATACTGCATGATACGCTGTATCCTCCTCCCCGCATCTATCACACAGCCCTCCCTCCCCTATCCACATACGGAACAAAATTGCCTTCGATGCAACGCTCCCCATTAAAAACCTATACACAAATTCACGTACTCTGGGTTTAAGCCACAACTTTCGTAATCCCTTCCATATACCCATCCAATCATACACAGGATATATCGCTGCCCCATGCAACACCTTCCCTTGCACCCCTCCCCTGCCCAGGAGACTCGCAGTGATCCGCCTCAGCTCCTTAACAACCATGATTCGCCTCAACATTCCTTCACACTCCCTCAGATCATTCCCCTTCCACCACCTTATGACATATTCCATAACCAATCCCACTCTTCTCCTCCGCACCCCACCCACCCTGAGGTATCGATGCTTAATATAAACAAACTGCAGACGCCTTGCTAATGAGATGAGCCCCAAACCTCCTTGACGTACCCTCGTCATTACCACTTCCTTACTTAACCACGCCCTAACATAACCCCATATATAACGTAATGCCCTTCTCTGCAATTCCCTCACATCCTCAAAAATAATGGGGAACACCGCCGCCACATGCCACAGTTTACTAAACACTAATGAATTGACGATCACCACCCTCTGATGCAATGTGACGTCCCCAGGCTGCCAACCACTCATGCGCTTAATGGCCTCCCTCACTACCACCTCTGCATTAACCGCCTGGACCTCCACCGGATCCGCCTGGTACACCACCCCACAAATATTCACATGTTTCACTGTTGCCCACCCCCTTCCCTCCCCAACCCTCCCCTTTACCCACCCACCTACCTCCAACAATTTAGATTTTGCATAGTTTACTTTCATCCCAGTAGCCTTCCCAAAAATCTCTACAATACACCCCACATTCACTAACTCCTCTACATCTCGCACTAGTACCGTAGTATCATCCACATATCCAACTATCCCTGCATCCTTCCCCTTCCCCTCAGCCATTCCTCCTGAAATTAAACGATAAAAGGGATCTTGCATGCAAGCAAACAATACCTGGGACAAGGGGCATCCCTCTCTTAAACCCTTATCCATAGGCACCTCCTTTCCCATTCTACCATTTACCTGTATCCTAACCTTGGGTCCCCCATACAGAGTCTCTACCCAACCTACTAATTCATCCCCAAAACCCTGCCGCCTCATGATATCGTACAACATACTCCTTTCAACACTATCATAAGCAGCACTCCAATCGATACTCAACACCCCCCCCCTTCACCACTCTCAATAAAATCCCTAATTTGACCATGACCCACACCCATGCTTCTACCTGGGATTCCACATTGCCCCTTATGTAAGACCATTCCCACCACTTTCTTAAGCCTATTACCTAGCAACTTTGCAAAAATCTTATAATCCGCACATATTAATGTTATAAATCTATAATCCTTCATCATCCTACAGTCCTCTTTTTTCTTCACTAAAACCACAACCCCAGTGTTCTGAATACTACCCAATACCCTCCCATTCTTCATACAATTAAATACTTTAACTAAACAATCCCTTAGGGGCTCCCAATTATGCACATATAAATCATTAGGGAGACCATCCAATCCAGGTGCCTTCCCTTTGCTCAAACCCTGCACTTCCTCCCATGCCTCTTCCTCGCTAATCTCTCCCTCCATGTCCTTCCTGTCGTCCTTACTAACAATACACCTAATACCCTCCCCTATTACTGCCCTGTCCCTCACCCCCTCCCCCCCCTCTTCCTCCTGCAAGTACTCTTTTACCCAGTGATCTGCATAGTTACTTATTCCTTCAGTAGTTCGGAGCAAATGTCCTCCCCTATACCCCCCCAACTCCCAACACACCTCCAACGTCATCATAGTTGTGTCCCTCTGCCGCTTCCTAAAACGTTGGAGAACACAGGTCGATGGCCTGTCGCCCCATAAGACCTCTAGTCCTCCTTGCATGCGTGTCGCATTAAATCGTTCATTCTGCAATTCTCTCAAACTACCTTTCAGAATACCCATCTCATCCACCCTAGAATTCCCGCCCCTTTTGTAACAATCCTCCAATTGACCCTCCAAGTACCTCTGTAATCCGAATTTCCCTCACTTCTCTTCCCTGCCCATTTGTGTATAATACTTCCTAATACACAGCTTTGCCCACATTTCCCACCAACTCAGTAAGTCCCCCGCATGCTGACCTCTCTCCCATTGCCCCTGCCACCATGCAGCAAAACTTTCTCCCTCACCAACTCCTTGCAGTAAACTTATATTCAATTTCCAGTAGCTGTCATACCTTTTAATCATTCCTTCCCAGCTGATATCTGCCAACACACCCCTATGATCAGAATATCCCACGTCCATAGCTTCTACCCTACCAACCTGTATCTCCTTAGTTACATAAATCCTATCTAGTCGACCCTGATATCCCCGCCTCACAAAAGTGTGCTCCACACACCATCCTCCTCCCCTAACTACATCCATCACCCCGGCCGCTCCTAATACCTCCCTCAACACTCCCAGGACACAGCCCGCTCCCCTGGGTTCTACATCCTTACCCTGTATTACACAGTTCCAGTCTCCTCCTATAATGGTTACCTCAGGCAGTCCTCTCAAATGATACAGCATAAGAACATAAGAACATAAGAAAGGAGGAACACTGCAACAGGCCTACTGGCCCATACTTGGCAGGTCCATGTCAAAACCAACCCACCAACAAAAATACTTGTCCAACCCATCCCCATCCAAGGACCAAACCCCGACCCCCCCCCCCAACAATTGTGCAAATCCCGTTCAAATCCAACCCTTCTCACTCACAAGAACACACTGCAGCAAGCCTACTGGTCCACGCTAGGCAGGTCCCCCTAAAACCCAAAACCAATCCCACAAACAAAAACTCCTACCCAACCCACCTACTCCATCCATGGAATATGCTTCGATAATCAGGGCATTATAAAACAGGGTACTGGAAGAGCTGGAGCACCTGGTCCATCACCAGGGCACTGAATAAGCCGAAGCACCTGGTCCATCACCAGGGCACTGAATAAGCCGAAGCACCTGGTCCATCACCAGGGCACTGAATAAGCCGAAGCACCTGGTCCATCACAAGGGCACTGAATAAGCCGAAGCACCTGGTCCATCACTAGGGCACTGAATAAGCCGAAGCACCTGGTCCATCACCAAGGTATTAAAGAAGCTGAAGCAGGATGAAGCAATACGTCCTTTACGAAACGTTCCTTAGTACTCCTGCAGAGATCCGCCGGCATATACACACTTATAAAACTCACGCTCACGTCTCCCCACACCCCGTCCACCCTCACCACCCTACCCTCCTCACCCGTCTCCCACGCTAATAACTTAAACGGGCTGACCTCGCACATGACCACAGCAGCCCTTCCCTTTAATTTCCCTGAACCACCTGCATACACTCTGTACCCATTCAAACACAATTCCCTCGCACACCTGAAATTATGTTCTTGTACAAAACAAATATCTACCTGAAAACGTCACATAGTCACCTCGAGCCATCGTCATTTCACCTCGGCCCGAAGGCCGTTAACATTTATGGTGAGACTTCTGAAGACAACATAGGGGGTTTTCCTCGATACCTCTGGACTTTTGGCGCTCCTCCTTCCTTCGCCTTCACCCCCTGACCATGTTTAAGCCCTTCTCTTAATGACACCCCACCCTTTTCCCTGCAGGCCGCATCTACCCATGGACTTTGTACAAACTTTCTGCGCGGGTGTGATCACGTCCTTATCGGACCCACCCACAGGCCTTTTACGTGAATCACCACTATAATCCATAGCCACATTTTCCAACTGTTCATCCTGCCTGTGAACTACAGCCACCACATCCTGCACCACCAGGTTAGATTCCCCATCATGTGATGTAATCCCACCCTCCTCAGGCAGCTCCACAGACTCCACATGCCCATCACCAGGCTCTAAAGGGGACTCTTTTCTTTGCGTGCCAAGGAAATCTCTGAGGGCATCTTGCAAAAAATGGGGCAAGTCCCTCTGCAAAATCCCCCCATCCACAGGTGCAATCCCCCTCTCTGGCTTTTCTGCACCCGAGCCTTCAGACAGTGTCTCACAGGTGACGCCTGGCCCGTCCACCTCATCAATCCACCTTTTACTCTGTCTCACACTTGGTGGTACTGGCACCACACTCTCTGTCTTGTCAACCTCCTTGTCATCCATTCATTCTTCCTGACAATGGTCTGTCCTCCTCCCACAAGCAGCTGCAACATGATCATACGCCCCACATAGTCTGCAGGTTCGTTGTTGACCGGTGTATGTGACGTAGACTTGAGTCCTAAAATCATCAAGGACAACATACGAAGGTATAGGCCTTCGGAGAGTCATTTTAAGGGAATATGACCCTTCCTGTAATCCTGCATAAATTCTGTCGGTCCATTTGCCCATCACAGTCGTATAAACCACTCCAAATTGTTGGAACGCCTCTCGAATATCCTCATCAATAACTTCAAATGGCATGTTTCGGACTCGAATAAAGGTATAATATCGAGATACATCTCTCAAGCATACCTCCAGGCCAGTGTTGATCACCATTGGTTTGTCCTGGAAGCCGTCCACGATCCTCTCATATGCCTCTGTCGTAGCAAACTTGATGAAGATTCGGTGCGCCCCATTTAGCGCTATGCCTCGTAATTCCTCAGTTCCAATGCCATAAGCATCACGATAATCGCAGGCAACAAAACATTCGAATTATCCGAGTACACTGCTCCCTGCAACACCTCAACACACACGGTGTTGATCCGGTTGTGGATGACCATTCCTCCTTCATCCGTTATACCGATAAGAATATCACAGACCCCTACACTTCGTACGTGATTGCAGGAAACGTGCGACACACATTATTAACAAGACTGACACTACTCCAGTTAAAGGAGAATGTCCTCATTTACATCGTTCTACCAGTCAGCAGCGTTGCAACTACAGTTTAAAGATACATGACAGAAAACTTGTTAAAATATACTCCAGTTCATAAACACTTAAAAACTTGGTGCAGTAATATACATAATACCACTGGGGGGATGTGACAATACATATGTAGGGGAAAAAACTAGAACTCTGGATATTAGGATCCAGGAGAACAAAAACGCCTGCGACCTATTTGACCGTAATAATGTGTCCAACACAGATACGATGCTGGAAACCTTATGAAGTTCTATGAGGCTACGTTAGTCGTTAAGCAAGATTTACGACGACGAAAATGTATAGAGGCTGTCCTTATTGCCGTCAGTAACACAATCCATCAAAAATCCGAAAGTTACACTATATCCAAATTGTTGATCAATAGGATATAGACAATTCTGGAGACCGTTGTAATATAAATTTGACAGGTTCTTCTCAAACACCACCCATCTCACTACAATTGTACTATTACTTCGACTACTACTACTACTACTACTACTACTACTACTACTACTACTAGTCGGTTTTCTAAACCATTTCTACAAACTTTGATGAATGTACTGGTTGCGATGGCGATTCTAGTGTTGGCTTGTGCAAGAACTTTGGAGATGTTCAAGGCAACTTGACTGTTGGGAAGGATTATGACTTCCTTTAATATGGCGTTAGTGAGTGATTTGGAGGGCTCTTTTCTTACAGTTATCGATGATAAAGGAAGGAAATTGTAAGAAAACAGAACTCCAAATCATCAATTCATCACTTTAAACAAAGTCATAATCCTTCCCAACAGCCAAGTTGCCTTGAACGTCTCCAAAATACTTGCACAAGCCAACACTAGAATCGCAACCAGCACATCTAACAAAGTCCTGACCAGGACTAAAGTGAACAACCTTGAACCAGTCAGTGCAGGTGTTTACATAATCCCTTGCAGAGGCTGTGCAATATAGAAACTCCTCCAATTATGGAGGAGGTGAAAGAGCACAAGAACTGCAGTAGGTATTAATATTGGTAGAATTACCGACAATATGTTAAGTAAAAGGACACAAATGCAACTAATGTGACATTTTATTGTGGCAACGTTTTGCTCTCCAGGAGCTTTTTCAAGCCGTTACAAGCGATACATGAACACAGAGGGTATATATATATTCTCAAAGTGAGGTGTAATACTACGAATCTATATCCATTCTGTAGTAAGGAGACCAAAACTGAGCTGCACATGAGTAAACAATTACTTGGGTAGTGTAAAAATAGGTTAGACAATTACCCAAGTAATTGTTTACTCATGTGCAGCTCAGTTTTGGTCTCCTTACTACAGAATGGATATAGATTCGTTGGAGAACATACAGAGAAGAATGACTAAAATGATTTACACCGTCGACATCTTCCAGACTTCATAGCGTACCTACTAGTTATGAGTGAGAAGGGTTGGATTCCAGATGGATCTGCCTTCTTATTTCTACTAGTGAATGTCTGCAACGTCTTCCAGCTCTTCCACCTCACCTTCGACAGTAATTAAGAATCCATTCTCATGCTTCAGCTTCAAATCGGTCTAGACCATGAAGCTAAACTCTTCTCCAGGCTGAGGGATTAACCACCTTAAATACTCTTTATCCAAGGTTGATGGACTGATTGCATCATCTTCATTTCACTACTACACCTGCTGTTTCTGCATTTGACTGAAGAAGACTACTATGCAGGCGAATCGTTCCAACAATAAAAATACCCAACTGTTGCACATGTATCTTAATCATCAACTTGTCGGTATTTTATACCATTTTCAACATGACGAATACGTAATTTATGACTTAGAAAACTCTGGGACTTACGAGGCGTACTTGCTGGTGTACAGGTTGCTGGTGGCGGCCTGTGCCGGATGGATGCTCCTCGCTGAGGCATGGCTCCTAATGGAAAAAAAAATCCACCTAACTTTTTTCAATAAGGCTTGGCAGAAGGCTTCTACGATCCCTTGAGTTTTGTAGGGTAAGCTGCTCGGGACGTGAGGGATTGGTGGCGACGTCATTGGAGAATTCTAGATGGGTGTTGGAGAAGTGAGGGAGTTGAGGGTTGCAGGAGTGGTAGAGTTGTGTTAGAGGAGTCTTGGAGAGGAGAAAAGCTAGGGTAGAGTATTAGTTTGCTTGTTTTTTTCTGCACGGTGTAATGTGCATGTTACTCGCATGTGGAGAGATGGTGTAACGATCATGTTATGTGGTGGTGAATGGTGTAATATGCTGAACCGATCGTGTAATATCCTGAACAGATAGTGTAATATGCTGAACAGATAGTGTAATATGCTGAACAGATAGTGTTATATGCTGAACAGATAGTGTTATATGCTTAACAGATAGTGTTATATGCTGAACAGATAGTATAATATACTGAACAGATAGTGTTATATGCTGAACAAATAGTGTAATGTGTAGAACGGGTAATGTAATAAAATGCTGAAAAAAGTACAATATGCTGAGCAGATAGTGTAATATGCTGAACAAACGCTGAAGGGATGGTATAACGGGGTAAACAGACGGTACATCGTGCTGGACAGATAATGTAACGCACTAGACAAATGGTACAACGTTATGAAGGATTAGTGTAATGTTTTAGATAGATATTGTAATGTTCTTGACAGATCTACCTACCTGGAGGGCATTCCGGGGATCAACGCCCCCGCGGCCCGGTCTATGACCAGGCCTCCCGGTCTATGACCAGGCCTCCGGGTCTATGAAAAGGCGGCCCGGTCTATGACCAGGCGGCCCGGTCTATGACCAGGTGGCCCGGTCTATGACCAGGCGGCCCGGTCTATGACCAGGCGGCCCGGTCTATGACCAGGCCTCCCGCTGTAACGATCTGAACAGATAGTTTAATCTTCTGAGTAGATGGTGTGACCTTTTGGACAGATGGTGTAACATACGTTATGGATCATATAATGTATTGGGCAGATTGTATAACTTGTTGTATGTATGGTGTATTGTGCCGGACAGATGGTGTAATGTGTAGGAGATGGTGTAACTTGATGGATGGCTGATGTAACATGAGGAACATATGGTGTAACTTTTGGACAGATGGTGTACTTTGTGGGAGGATGGACCATGTAACGTGCTGGAGGGATGGTATAACATGCTGGAGGGATGATGTTACATACTGGAGGGATGATGTAACATGCTGGAGGGATGATGTAACATGCTGGAGGGATGATGTAACATACTGGAGGGATGATGTAACATACTGGAGGGATGGTTTAACATGCTGGAGGGATGATGTTACATGCTGGAGGGATGATGTAACATAATGTAGGGATGGTGTAACATGCTGGAGGGATGATGTAACATGCTGGAGGGATGATGTAACATACTGGAGGGATGATGTAACATGCTGGAGGGATGGTGTAACGTACTGGAGAGAAGGTTAACTTGCTTGAGTGAGGGTGTAACGCGGGGAAAGGACAGTGTATCGTAGAGGAGAGGTGCTGTAACGTGCAGGAGGGGTACTGTAACGTGCAGAAGGGATGCTGTAACGTGCAGGAGGGGTACTGTAACGTGCAGAAGGGATGCTGTAACGTGCAGAAGGGATGCTGTAACGTGAGGAAGGGATGGTACAACATGCTGAACTGATGTAGCGTTAATGTTGCATGGTGGTGAAAGGAAGGATAACGTGGTGATGGGACGGTGTAATGTGCAGTTGTGTACCGTATGTTACTTGGCATTGAGGGATTGTGTATGTAATGTGTTGGAGAAGGGATGGTGTAACACCCGCATGGCGTGGTGTTGGAGGGATGGATAACGTGGTGAATGGATGGTGTAACATGCGTGTTGCGTTCTAGAGGAGGGAGAGTGTAACGCGAATCTTGCGTGTAGGTGAAAGTACTGTGTAATATATATGTTACGTGGAAACAGAAGTATAGTGCTTCATGCATGTTTCTTGGTGGTGGAGAGGCGATGTAACGCGCTTGTTACGTTGTGGTAGAGGGGCGATGTAAAGTGTATGTTACATGCTACGTTGTGGTAGAGGGGTGATGTAAAGTGTATGTTACATGCTACGTTGTGGTAGAGGGGTGATGTAAAGTGTATGTTACATGCTAGAGGTGGGTTGGTGTATCCTGTAAATTAATTGTTGAAGAATTTATAGTGTAACGTGTATGTTACGTATTGGAAGTGGGAAGCACAACATGAATGTAACGTGTTGGTGGCTTCGAGGCATTTCAGTATTGTAGTTGTGTTTGTTATATATCTGTCACTAAAATACTAGAGAATGCCACTAAAATCTTTGGGAATGTCGGAAAGGTTTTAAGGATATCGATTAAATATCAAAGAATACCAGTAAAGTGTTGTTTATTGACACAAAAAAAAGTATTGGGAAAATCAGTAAAATTTTCTTTCACTTGAGTATCAATATATAGAGGTGGTGAAGGCTTGTTTACAAAGATTCCTCTAATGGAAAATATTGGATCCGAGATGCATTTACATTAAGGACGGAAGATGTTCAAGGACACTACGAAAAAAATATTTTCATGGAGTTGATTTATTAATTCATAATTTTTTGCATATTGACATATATTACCTGGAGTTTACCTGGAGAGGGTTTCGGGGGTCAACACCTCCGCGGCTCGGTCTGAGACCAGGCCTCGTGGTGGATCAGGGTCTGATCAACTAGGCTGTTACTGCTGGCCGCACTCAAACTGACGTACGAACCACATCCCGGCTGGTCAGGTACTGACTTTAGGTGCCTGCCCAGTGCCTTCTTGAAGACAGCCAGGGGTCTATTGGTAATCCCCCTTATGTATGCTGGGAGGCAGTTGAACAGTCTTGGGCCCCGGAAACTTACTGTGTTGTCTCTCACAAGCGTTAGTGCCATATAGGGTCGATAATGAAGATATTCGAGAAATATTTGTTGGGAAAAAGTGTTGAAGTGATATCAGTGGTGTACAGGTACATATTTCTAAAAATAACACCCAGAACTGAGAATATTTTACTGAGAGTATTGTCCGTACAAGTTCTCTCCAATCTACATTACGAATACAATAGAGCGCATACATAAACCTGACAGAGGGGAGGGAACAATAGAGGGGGGACTACAATACGTTTTGGGTCACATGTCCTGAAGGGATGGAGATGGTGGGAAAGGGTCACAACTCAGGTGGCAAAGCTGCTAATCTCCCCCAACACAAGCGAAGACACAGATCTAGTTTAGAATATGGCGACCTGTTTTACACTTCCCCTCCCTGCTAGATCTAGTTCCTTAATGATAATTAATGTTTTACTGCAGGATAATTAAGGATAAGAAGATTGGAAACAAAACATTAGCTAATAACGTCTTTTCACTGCCTAAGAAGAATTCATAACTACTGAAAAATATATTTCCAACCTGCAACTTTCAAAGAGAGAAAAGGTCACTTATTCCGATTCGATGGATAAAAACACGATCCTTTATTGGCAACGTTTCCCCCACAGTGGGTATTATCTCGTCAGAAAAGATCTGTTTGTGACTTGAGAAGCCTACTGAGTGGGCGAAACATTGTCAATAAAGGATCCAATCATACTGAATTTGTTTCTTCACCCACTTAACTTTCCTGTTCTCAAATCAGGAAAAGACATTGTCAGTGTAAGAATGATGTGTATGAAAATGGTTTTGAAAAACAAGTTGAAGAATGAGACACTTATGCAATATTTGGGAATTTAATTGTGAAGTCGTTTCTGCAGCCAGTGGCTCCCTCAGTTCAAAAGAAAGAATAGTGGAAGATGAGGAGCAGTTTAAGGTAATCAGTCCCTAAGATGATGTGTTCAGTTCACCTGTCTTGAGAAATGTACAGGATGTGCACGGTCGTGCCTACAGGTTAGGCAAGCGTTGAACGATTCCCTGTATCAAGATCCCAAGATGTTGCTGTGTTTGACAGATGTGATGTAGACGGTTACGAAAACCGACAAGTTGGAGAATGAGACACTTGGGGAAATGTTTCGCCAGCCAGTGGCTTCTTCAGTCCAATACAGAGAAGAATGGTGGAAGATGAGGAGTTTAAAGCACTCAGTCCCTCATCCTGGAGTTGATGTGTTCAGCCCATTAATCTTGAGAAATGTAAAGCATATACTGCAGTTAGGTGAATTGAAGCATGAGGAAGAGTTGGAGTCTCATTCTATCTAAGCTATATACATCACATCTGTTAGATCCAGCAGCATCTCTAGGGTCTTCTTACAGAGAATTCTTCAACTTTCGTCTAACCTATGGGCTTGACCTTCTTATTCTAGATGATTTTTTTCATTTGTGACTCCGCCTTTTGCTGTTTCGACTGACCTGGTTGTAGTATATAAGCAACTTTTCCATGCATATGCTGTTCATTTCTCAAGATTGATGGACAGTATGCATCAACTCAAGGCTGAGGGACTGTTTACCTCAAACTCCTCCTCATTTTTCACGGTGTTTGTTTTGAACTGAAGAAGCCACTGGCTGCCGAAACGATTCAACAATAAAGATTCTCAAATGCTGCACAAGTGTCTCGTTCTTCAGTGAATGAATCAACAATAAACAGTGTTATGTTCTTATGCTTTCATGTCATGCCTATATGGAATTCACGAACACGAAGAATGGATAGAGCAGTCTATAACTGTGGGTGCTGGCTGGCGGCGACCTGTGAGTGCGGGATGCTCCTTCTAAAGCTATGGCGACTAATGGAAAAGAAAATCTCGCTCTAACTTTTTCAATAAGGTTTCCCAGAAGTCTTGTAAGATGTCAAGTTTTGTAGGGTAGGCTGCTCAGGACGTGAGGGATTGGTGGAGATATCAATAGGAAATTTCAGATTGGTGTTGGAGAGGTGGGGAATCTGAGCGCTGCAGGAGTGGATGGGGTTGTGTTGGAGGATTCATGGAAGCGATGAATTTCCATGTAGAGGCTTGGCGTTATGCTTTCTGTAAAGCTTTCTGTGGTAACATAATGGGTCTATTAGTAATTTTCCTTATGCCTGGTGGGAGGCTGTTGAACAGTCTTGGGCCCCGAACTCTTATTGTGTTTTCTCTTAGTGTACCAATGGCGCCCTTACTTTTCATTGGGGGTATTTTGCACCTCCTGCCCAGTCTTTTGCTTTCGTAGGGAGTGATTTCTGTGTGCAAATTAGGGACCATTCCTTCTAGGATTTTCCAAGTGTAGATTATGAAATATATCGCCAGCATTCCAGCGAGCACAAGTCAAGTGCTTCCAAGTGTTTTCCAGTAATTGAGGTGTTTGCCTGAAATTATATATGCAGTAAAGGATCTCTGTACATTATCTAGTTCGGCAATTCTATCTGCTTTGAATGGAGATGTTAATGTACTGCAGTATTCCAGCCAAGAGCGAACAAGTGATTTAAAAAGGATCATCATTGGCTTGGCATCTCTTGTTTTGAACGTTCTCATTATCCATTCTGTCATGTTCTTCGCAGTTGTGATCGTGGCACTATTGTGTGTGTGGGTGGTATTAAGTTTATGATGAGATGGTGATAGGATGGTGTAACGTGCATGTTACGGTGCGGTGAAGGAATATCTAAGGAGCATGTTACATGGTGATACAGGGATGGTGTACCTTACCTGTTACGTGGTGGTAAAAGGAGTATCAAATGTGCATGTAACGTTTTGGTGAAGGAATGGTCTAAGGTCTAACATACATGTTATGTGGTGAAAGTATGTTATGATGTGCGTGTTACTTGGTGGTGAAAGTATGTTATGACGTGCGTGTTACTTGGTGGTGAAAGGATGTTATGACGTGCGTGTTACTGGTGGTGAAAGATGTTATGACGTGCGTGTTCCTTGGTGTGAAAGATGTTATGACGTGCGTGTTACTTGGTAGTGAAAGGATGTTATGACGTGCGTGTTACTTGGTAGTGAAAGGATGTTATGACGTGCGTGTTACTTGGTAGTGAAAGGATGTTATGACGTGCGTGTTACTTGGTGGTGAAAGTATGTTATGACGTGCGTGTTCCTTGGTGGTGAAAGTATGTTATGACGTGCGTGTTACTTGGTGGTGAAAGTATGTTATGACGTGCGTGTTACTTGGTAGTGAAAGGATGTTATGACGTGCGTGTTACCTGGTGGTGAAAGTATGTTATGACGTGCGTGTTACTTAGTGGTGAAAGTATGTTATGACGTGCGTGTTACTTAGTGGTGAAAGTATGTTATGACGTGCGTGTTACTTGGTGGTGAAAGTATGTTATGACGTGCGTGTTACTTAGTGGTGAAAGTATGTTATGACGTGCGTGTTACCTGGTGGTGAAAGTATGTTATGACGTGCGTGTTACTTAGTGGTGAAAGTATGTTATGACGTGCGTGTTACTTGGTGGTGAAAGGCTGACGAAACCTACATGTTACATGGAGGGGAAATGATGTAATGCGAGTGTTACGTTGTGGTGCTTTCGAGGTGTTCCTATATTGCCACTAATTTTACTAAAATGCTGGAGAATGCTACTAAAGTTTTTAGGAATGTCGGTAAGGACCTGAGGATATAAATTAAATATGGAAAAATATTGATTGAATGTCAGTGAATATAAATGAAGACTTTTACGTTGACGAGAAAAAGAATCGCCTAAATCAATAAAATTATCTTTCACTTACGAATAAATTTGAGAAAGATTTGTTTACAAAGGTTCCAGAAAATTAGAATACTGAATATGGATTTGAATCTTTACGTTGTGGAGGGAAAATATTCAAGGATGAGGAAAAAAATATTGGCAATACTTTGATTGACTGATGAATTATATTTTTGTAGATTGGAAAGTATTGAAAACTACTGTCAAAGGCCCAAGCAAAGATGATGACAGGAATTCCATATACGTATATATATGTATATATATATATATATATATATATATATATATATATATATATATATATATATATATATATATATATATATATATATATATATATATATATATATATATATATATATATATATATATATATATATATATATATATATATATATATATATATATATATATATATATATATATATATATATATATATATATATATATATGTCGTGCCGATTAGGTAAAACTTGCGATTTTGGCTTAAATAGCAACGCTCTTCTTGCCATATAAGACAAGCGAAAATTTGTGTATGCAATTGTTAACGTATCTAAAATATATTTAGTTGGGTTAGGCTAAATTAAATTGCGCTTGTTGTAATAAGGTTAAGTAGGTTTTCAAAGTTTCTCTTGGTACAAAATTATAAATTTTTACATTATCATAAATGAAAAAAAAATATCTTTAAACGTATAAGAGAAATTTTTAGAAAGGACTTAATTTTAGATGAGTTCTTGCTAATTGACCAGTTTTACCTAATCGTGTGTGTGTGTGTGTGTGTGTCACGCTGAATAGGTAAAATTGGTCAATTAGCAAATACTCATTTAAAATTAAGTCCTTTCTAAAATGTTCTCTTATACGTTTAAAGATATATTTTCTTCATTAATATTAATGAAAAAATTAATAATTTTGTACTAAAAGCACCTTAGAAAACTTACGTAACCTTATTATAACAAGTGCAATTTAATTTAGAATAATACAGCTAAATATATTTCAGATAAGTTTACAATAATTTAGTAATAAGCAAACACAATTAAATATATTTTTTTCGTTAGGTTTAGAATGATTTTTGCATAATTAGTGCATACAAAATTTTTCGCTTGCCTTATTCGGAAAGAAGAGCGTTGCTTTTTAAGCCAAAATTGCAAGTTTCTATCTAGTAGGCCACTGCTGCACTAGGTTTTGGTGCTGGAGTAGCGACAGTATACCATTCGGTAATGGCACTGGCGTTAATAAGGTTCTGTATTCCTGTTAAGTCACTGGGGTTGTCCAGAAGAATTTGTTTTATTAAGTCGTTTGATGCTATGGAAGAGGAGAGGAAAGCTGGTGGATTTGCGTGGCCCCAGCCCTCCTAGTCTGAGTGGTAGTGAGAATTGCAACCACTGTCCATCTTCATGGGAAAGATTCAGTACACATTCTAGCATGGTCTTTAGGAAGGAGTCATATTCCTTGAGTTTCGGACTGCTGAAGGCTGGGGAGCATCTCAGGAAGTGGGTAAGTTTTGGGATGACAGGCACCTGGTGAGTAGCAGAAGACCATCGTGTGTATCAATGTCTTTCATACTGCCTTCCATAGTCCTGAGGTCTAAGATTTTCTTTTCAAGGATCATATCAATGGCATTGGGTCCAAGAGGAGAGCAAAGGAGGGTACTGTTAGCTGGATCAATGGTTCGTGCTCCTCGTAAAACAGCACTAATATCATCCCCAGTGATTTCTTGTTTGGTAGAAACCATTTCGCAATTGGTGGGGTTTAAAGATAGGCCCAGGTTCTCACCAATGTGTTTAATGTTTCTGATGTCCTCTAGGAGAGATTCTGTAGTGCCAGCTAGGGTAACATCATTCAAGAACCTGATATTGAGCTCACTGGAGAGCGCTTCTGTGACTTCCTTGATGACCAGACAAAAGATAAAGGGGCGACAGGGTCCCCTGTTGCACACCCTCACACGAGTCATTTTCATGGTCCCCAAACAATAGTTTAGAAGTCACACTATAACACGATTGTATGAAGAGGTAGAGGGGAGGGAAGTGTCTAGAAACTGCTCGGAGAGTGGCATCCCTTCTGACTAGGTTGAATGCTATGGCAAAATCCAATTTGATGAAGGCTTTTTCATCCGTTGTTTTTTATATATATATCAATGACCTTGATGAGGGAATTACTAGTGATATGAGCAAATTCGCCGATGACACGAAGATAGGTAGGATAATTGATTCTAACGTAGATGTCAGGGAACTTCAGGAGGATTTAGACAAACTCAATTCCTGGTCAGAAAAGTGGCAGATGCAGTTCAATGTAGATAAATGCAAGGTTCTGAAGCTCGGGAGTGTTCATAACCCAAGCACTTATAAGTTAAACAACGTAGAACTTAGCCATACAGATTGCGAAAAGGACTTGAGGGTTATGGTAAGCAGCAACCTTAAACCAAGACAGCAATGCCTAAGCGTACGTAATAAGGCAAACAGATTACTGGGATTTATATCAAGAAGTGTAAGCAACAGAAGTCCAGAGGTTATATTACAGGTTTATACATCGTTAGTAAGGCCTCACCTAGATTACGCAGCTCAGTTCTGGTCTCCATATTACAGAATGGATATTTATTCGTTAGAAAACATTCAGCGTAGAATGACTAAATTAATACATAGCATTAGAAATCTTCCGTATGAAGAAAGATTGAAGACCCTAAAATTACATTCACTTGTAAGACGAAGAATGAGGGGAGACATGATTGAGGTATACAAGTGGAAAATGGGTATTAACAAAGGGGATATAAATAAGGTCTTGAGAATATCTCTCCAAGAGAGAACCCGCAATAATGGATTCAAATTAGATAAGTTTAGATTTAGAAAGGATATAGGAAAGTATTGGTTTGGAAATAGGGTAGTTGATGAGTGGAACAGTCTGCCTAGTAGGGTTATTGAAGCTAGGACCTTGGGTAGTTTCAAATTTAGATTGGATAAATTTATGAGTGAGAGGGGTTGGATTTGAGTGAGAATTGCACATGAGTAAATAGAATTATCAAAGCTTATTTCTTGGGTAGCATTTAAGATTGGGTTGAACAAATATCTTGTTAGTGGGATGGAATGTGAAGGACGTGCCTAGTATGTGCCAACAGGCCTGCTGCAGTGTTCCTCCTTTCTTATGTTCTTATGATGCGTACTCGTGTTGCATGGGCAGGTGCTTCATAGCCTTATTGAACATCAAAACCGAGCTGAGTTGACTCACCATTTTTACTGCAGTTTTGGCGACAAGGCGCCAAAGGATGTTGCCTACTACAATGGGCCTGATTCCCATATCTTTTTTCCGGAGGGCACATAATTAGGGACCAAAGAAGAGGGGTCTAATGTCCTCCGGGACACTGCCAGCCAGACACATATTGAAAAATTTGGTGAGTTCAGACAACAGCCTCTTTGAAACATCACCAAGTGCTGGATTGAACATTTAAGTGTTGTGTTCTTAAACCGGTGAAACCCCCTGCTGAACCCTGTAACGCAGGCGAGTCTAGGGTAGGAGGGGATCTATAATGTTTAGTGGGTCACTTGTCTTGGTGAAGATTTTTAATTTCTGTATTCTAAATAATCGCAGAAAAAAGAATATTTAACTATGTATACTTGACACAACCTAGTTTTATCTGTTTTCCTTTATAATATTTGGTAATATGCCATATTAGAATAAGGGTCAGTAAGAAGGGAAGGGGGAACAAATATTAGTTTAGACTTAATGTTTCTCTTAGCAAAGTTCCGGCAAATGAAATTCTGCATAAATTGGAAAGCAGACACCCAGTCTTTAACTTTCCTAATCTGTATTCTTCTGGATGACCTCAGTGTGAAATGCAGCTCTTATTAATAAACGTGACTTAGCTCCAAGTTCACCAGTTCATAATTATGGGATACTGAACATTTCTACAATATCATACAGGACGCAGTGACCTAGCTGCAGTATCTTTATGTCGTGTTATTTTACCCTAACTCATCGATCTCAACTATTAGAGACTGAATAGTGTTGATACCACTATTCTTTTGATGCTGACGTCTGAAATCGATAGAAACAATAAAATTTCCCGCTAGCTGCGACATATCAATGATCATATCTTGCCTTCATCCTATATAGCAAGTCGACATACATGTACAACAGACATCAATAATCACAATTCTAACAGTAACTTTAAAACACAAAGCTACAGGCAGAAACGTCTCCTGCAAGTACTTGGGATTTGAAATTTAACAGTTTCTTTAAGAAGAAATTTAACACATCATGGATTCCTTTACAGCTTAAATTTCTCTAAAAAAATCTGCATAGATTGCAAGAAAATAGGCATGAAAATGGAAGGAAATGCGATAAAAAGACAACATAATGATTTTCATACTGACATGGTTGACGGCCCAAAACATAACACAATATTTTTAGTTTTGATATTGGTTGCAAGGCCACCAAATGCATTCGTGATTTACTTTAAAACACATCAACACTTCGACATTACATGTTTACTAGAGAGACATGTATCTGACGAACTCACATCACCAACAATATGTGTGTAACACACTGCATCACCCCAGAACTATGCTGGGGAAGATTATCAACTCCTGCACAATAGAGGAAATCCCCCTCACCAACTGGGACAAATTACCCACAACGCATTGTAATCCGCGTAATCCTCCCTTCCCCTCTCTCCTTTGTCCCCTCTGGTCTCCTGGGTGTGTATGTTCTCTTGTACATGTTTGTTAGACTAATGAAAATCTTTATTGCAACACGTTTGTAAAATTATTTATACTGCATTCTTAAGATGCTTTTGGAACAATGTTGGTGAATAACTAGAACGGCATTTAAGGAGTTGGAGAAGAAACTTGGGCCTTTTGGAGAATAACTAGAACGGCATTAAAGGAGTTGGAGAAGAAACTTGGGCCTTTTGGTGAATGTTTTGATTTTCTAACTACAATGAAGACGAGACGCTAGGAACATTGCTCTGTTATGCACTACGAGCATAGTTCTGCTTTTGACACTTCAAACGGGAAGAAACAATTTCTTGGCACATTCTGAAACGCACTACTAATGACACATTGACCAACCTTTTTGTATCTGCATTTGGCTCTCCGCTCAGATCACTGAGTGTATCCAGCACCACGAAGACAGTGGTTGCATCGACCATGGTCCACCGTAGAGTTGACGGACACTGAATGAATCAATTATGACAAAGACCCATGTCAGACGATTTTTTTCTAGTGAAAAGAACTAATAACAACTAAAAGAACTAATCACAACAATATTTGGCCCTGTCACAACACTTAGGGTTTACTTATGTCGAGATGACTTTCTCATAAATGTTGCATTAAGGCATCATTTGTTTCGAGTTAGGACAAATGGACAAGGAAACACAGGTAAATAAAAGGCTCCACATAAAAACGCTCTGATTATCTGAAGACAGTGCTGTTAAAAAAAAGAATGTCATTTTAATTCAACGGAGAGTTCTCTTTCAGTCATATTTTCTTGTGATTCACTAAGCTGTTAAGTAATCAATGGGTGTCGCCAGAGTGCCAGTGGAGACCTTGGTGACATTTAAATTTAATATTTTGTTTTGCAAAATTTAATTGTTTTTAATGGATAGCAAAGCGCCATTTTTATAGGAACTAATTTTTTGAGCTGTAAAGAATGTTATAAATAAAAATTGGTTGAGGTAGAGACAGATGATCAGTTCTTCCAGTGTAGTAATGCATCATTAGTTGATATTTTGATAGCTGCATAATTGCTAAAATATTTGGATGGTTTTGCTTTTGCTTTCAATGGTATGTGAATATCTTTCTTTGTTTGGTAGTAGAATTTCTTTGTACAAACATTATTGGTATATTAAATGAAGATATTAAATAAATAGTAAAGGTTAAGACCTCTTATTTTACCTCAGCTCATTCAGAAGTTCACTCCAATGTAAGGTATTCAAACCACTCCCAAGATGCCACATACCCAGACATTTAGTAATTGTTAAACGAACAAATGCAACTGGTGAAAGATCCCATGTAGTTCGGTTGAGAGCCAAAGGCGTTTCCATTCTCCTATGAACTTTTACACACACACACAAGCACGCACGCATATACAGCAGGCCTAGTGTCTAATCGACATGTGCCTAGGACAAAATGGTAACTAACAGGAAACATCGACAAGGTGTGGCGCCTGACACCTTGACGACCAGCTAGGGCGAGAATGAGTGAAAAGCAGTGTGTTGATATCATTCTCCCTTTACCCTTCCCTCCACCAACCCTTTCCTTCCACCCCTTCTCTTTTTACCTTTTCCTTACCTGAGTACATACTCCGCTTTGTATTTTTATTATTATTATTACTATAATTATTATTATTATTATTATTATTATTATTGTACTGGGTTCTTGGAGATAAAAGGTAGTCAAGGGAAACTCACGGATTGATGGTGAACACGTATATTGAGTGAGGAAGGAGGTAGGCCCAGCACCTCTGTCCAGTTCTAAGCCTATGACGGAATGAGAGAGAGAGGCCTCTCTCGGCACGCACACATGCGCGGGCCTCTGACATCACAAGTAACAAAAGGATCAGACATAACATAGCTAGGATTACTTATAATACACTACATAAGTGTATCAATATGCTTCAGTACATATTACTGACAGCTCGGCCATGTTACGTATGACGTCTCGGCATACAATACAACTCTATAGACTGAACAGGCAGGTGATACTGGGGTGATTCTATACAAAGCAAACACATTTATAACTTAGAACTAATCAAGAAAATTATAACAGGATTAAGTCGACTGAATAGATAGTAATAACTGAACTTACTATCACAATTTTTAAAGTAATGGTTTTAGATATAATTATTCTTCATGTAAAGCATTACATATTATATTACAATTTCAACTGATGAAATTGATCGATCGATCTGTATTCATGCACTCTACGGATTCTGAGGAAGAATAAATATAATTACAAGGAATGAGCAGGCTCAGTGGAGTGGATTGAACTCCCCCAGCTGAAATAGTTAACTCAATAACACAAAATATGAGCAAAGGAGAACGGCTCTCACTATCTCTTACTGCAGGTAATAAGTTCTCGACATACAACACTAAACTCTTCAAGGTTTTACTGTCAACTGGGATAGGATCACTATCTAGAACATGAGGGACAACACCTGGCACTCTAGTTAATACACTAGCAACAGAAATGTCTTTCTGCGGTTGCTTGTACATCAGCAAGAGATGGTATAACTCATTCAAGTCTTTCTTCAACAAAGCGTCCCCTGGAGAGAACTACTACTTGAACTAGCGACATTGCAAGGATTGGCTCAGTACTCAAAGTAGTCTGAGTGTCCTCAGGCACTCGAGCTGACTGAATGCTATCTTGCATGCCTGAAGTTGTAGGTAGAACACAGACAGGAGTGACAGTATTACTAGTGCCTGACTGCTCAGCTACGTTAACAAATAACTCACAAGTCTACAAGAACTTAATCTGAACTTCACATTCCGCAGCACTCTGGCAAATCTCTAATACAAGCTGGGAGAACAAACATATTGCTCAAAAGCTAGATACTGTCTTTCAATCATTACAGGAGTATGAAGACTTTTTACTGACTCTTGATCATTATAGCTTTGACTGGCCGAATACACAAAGTTATCGCATAAATTTACTTGACTCATGATTTCAGACAAATGAACGAGAACTCAAAAAGAAAATAATAAAATAAAGTATATACAGCACAATACAGCTTAACTGGTATTAACGATTTTAACTACTCTGCATAAGTAAGAAGAATTGCAAGGTGAGTTTTCTTTACTTTAAATTTCAACAAAAATTGCAACAAAAATTAATAATTCAATGCAAAAATAATTAAATAAAATTCAATAATGCTTATGGAAAGAAAACTGATACAAACACAAAGGAAATTGCCAAATAATCATGTTAGCTAAACCTATTTGGGTTATTCGCAATACTTGGAGGTTGATCCTCCGTCTCTGGCAGACAACACGCTCTATTTGTACTACCTATCTGAGAATTGCACAAAACAATTAAAACATTCACTGGCAACAAATGAAAATAAATTTACTTCTTTAATCACTGAGAAAATTTCACTAGAGTATTACTTATTACTCTTGGAAGAATGACAAATTACTTGAACATATAAGTAAACACAATAAAAAATTATGAAAGCAAAATTGAATACTTTAAATTGCACAAAATCAGTTTCAGGAATTATCAATGGTCAACAAAATTGCACTGGGGAAAAATTTTGCAACACAAGAAACAAAGGTATTATAAATTGATTAGTTTGAACACTCTTACTCTTAATTGCAAGCAAAGCAAGGTAACTCAATGCAACAATTACTGAAACAATTCACTAAGATCACTGACTTTAATCAAACTTAAGAGTGAACTTGTTCAAACAACACTTCAACATAAACAAGGAAAAAAAATGCATAAAATATTTAACAAGAAATAAGATAACACTTACAGGAGCTGTAGTACAAACATCAAAGGTAACTCACAGGTGGAATCAATGAGTAAACTTGTTATGATAATATAAGCAAAAAAAACATCTATAGTATCTTGACAGAAAATACTGCAAGATCTGTAGAAGTAGAACAAATAAGACACTGGCATAAAATAAAAACTCAATTAGTGATAAACACTGAATTAAAAATTACAATTCAAAAACTGGGAAAACAAAAAATAATATATATATATATATATATATATATAAGATATATTAATATATATATATATATATATTATATATATATATAATATATAATAATATATATATATATTAATATAACATATATATATATATATATATAATATATATAATATATAAATATATATTATATTAATATATACATATAATATATAGAAAAACGCAGGGATAACATTAAAAAGACACAAACAAAACATTAACTAGAGGGTAAAGACTGAATAATAACTCTGGGATAGAACACTCAATTCAACACAAGAATTAACACAGGGTCAATGCTGGTGGGAAAAAAAAATTATTGGAACAACAATAATAAGAGAAATAACGCAAGGGATAACTGATTTAAAACAGACACAATACTCAGTAAACTATACTTACTGAAGATGCGGTAAAATACGACACAATTAAAATAAAATATGACACATTAATTAATCAGGGACGATACTAGGAAAATTAAAAATTAACGCAAGTAAAGAGTTTAACACCTAACACGGTCTATAATGAAATCACAAGTCCCAGGATAACACAAGGTTCACTATAATGATCAAAATTTCTCAAGCACTCGAAAATGTCTCTAATTATCTGAAAAACAAAATACAAAATAAATGTCTCTAGGCTGTAGAACGTTGTTAGCGATGATTGAAGCTGGAGAGGGTGATGGTAGTGGAGATTCTTGGAGAATTTGTGCATAAATGAAGAATCCACATAGATATAGGCTTTAATCGTTGGCACACTAGTTGGAAGGTCACAAAGTCTATCTTCACCTTACTATGTGGACCGGAAAATCGACGATAAACCCAAGAAATTGGGTGAAATAAGCCACACGTGTTTAATGGCGGTTGTGCTTGCGTGGGTGGCTGGGTGAGCAGGGTGCAGCTTGGTGAGTGGCTGACGCACGTGGTCCCACGCGAATCTAACCCAGGCTTCTTGGAAAAACCCAGAATACCACAGGGATGGTATTAACACTCAAAACAGCGAAACACTGGAACACAAATACGATAGGGAATACTGAGGACTCACGTGGCTTGCTGGGTTACTTCTCAGAGTCAGCTGGGTTGGCTTGCTTCTCAGTCAGCTGGGTTGGTCTTGCTGGCTTAAGAACACACGCTCAGCTGGGTTAGTCTTGCTGGCTTGGACAGGTACGATGGCTTGGAATCTTGGCTTGGGCACAGGGCACTCTCCTCCCTCACACTGGCTTATCCGTAGTTTAATTTGCAAAACCCGGGTCTACCCCTCATAGGTTTTAACAATTAACTTAGCTGACCAGGAAATATTGTAGACAGGCTGACAAATGTTGACTTGGAGTTTGGTAGCTGGTAGCGTTGTTCTCTGGAGGCATACACTTGCACTGTCTTGGTAGAGTTTATCTCTCCATAAATCCGTAATCCAAAGAATTATGGGCCCACTGCTGACACCATTTGTTTTACTGGGTTCTTGGAGATAAAAGGTGGTCAAGGGAAACTCACGGATGGATGGTGAACGCGTATATTGAGTAAGTGAGGAAGGAGGTAGGCCCAGCACCTCTGTCCAGTTCTAAGCCTATGATGGAATGAGAGAGAGAGGCCTCTCTCGGTGCGCATACATGCGCAGGCCTCTGACGTCACAAGTAGCAAAGGGATCAGACATATAACATAGCTAGGATTACTTATAATACACTACATAAGTCCATCAATATGCTTCAGTACATATTACTGACATTATTATTATTTTATTATTATTATTATTATTATTATTATAGTATATATTATTAGTATTATTAGTATAGTAGTTATTATTATGTGTAGTTATTGTAGTATTATGTATTGTATTGTAGTAGAGTAGTGTAGTGTATAGTAATAGTAGTAGTTATTATGTATAGTAAAGTAGTTAGTAGTATATTAGTTAGTAGTATTATTTTAGTTAGTAGTAGTAGTAGTAGTAGTAGTAGTAGTAGTAGTAGGATTATTATTACTATTATATTATTATTATCTTCAGATTAGTCAAGCAACCTTTGTTGGGTGGGTACTTAGGAGATATTGGCGGTCGTAGTGAAACACACAAGATGGTTGGTACTGGCATATTGACAGAGTCTGCAAGGGAAGTAACCCAGCCTACCTGTTCGGACCTAAGCCTGTCGACGAGTGACTGGCTGGCGACTCACGTGAGGGGCTCATGATGTCACATCCAGCTAGGGAGCCTAACTGAGCAGGGATCATAAATATAACATAGCTGGTACTACTTATGATATAATACACAAGTATAATGCATAGGGGTTCAGTACCACTACTGACAGCTCGGTCATTTTACGTATGGCGTCTTGACATACAATACAACTCTATAGTCTGAACAGGCAGGTGGCTCTGGGCTGATTCTATACAATATCAAACACATATATAACTTAGAACTAATCACAGAATTGGTAATATGATGTAATTGACTGAAAGGATATTAATGTAATCAACTGTAATGGATCTTAGTGTAATGAATCTTAGTGTAATGGATCTTATTGTAATGGATCTTATTGTAATGCATTACAAGTTATAGTACATTTACAAGGGATAGAATTGATCGATCGATCTGTATTCATGTACTCTATGGCTTCTGAGGAAGAATATATTTACAAAGAAGAAAGTGTTTAACAGAAAAGACAGACCTGACGTACAAGTCATACTGTTAAATCTCAGAATTCGGAGGGAACGTGAACACACAAAAAAATCTTGATACTGATCAGCTGATAACAAAACACACAGTTAACAACTTCTTTTAACTTAATCATCTAATTATACAGGCTATGAACATTTAATCTTAATTTTCAATCTGTAACTAAGGACTTAGGATCACTTTCCTACTGAAGGAATGAACAGGCTCGGTGGAGTGGATGGACTCTCCCCGGTTGAAATAGTTAACGCTATAACACGAAATATTAGCAAGGGAGAAACGGCTCTTACTATATCTTACAGCAGGTAATAATTGCTCGATATACAACACTTTACTTTGCAAGGGTTTACTGTCAACTAGGATAATATCACTATCTGGAACACGAGGAGCAACAACTGACACTCTAGTGAGTACACTAGCCACAGAAACATCTTTCTGCAATGGCTTGTGCATCAACAAGCGATGGCATAACTCATTGCAAGTAGTCTTTCTTCAACAAGGCATCCCCTGGAGAGGAACTACCACTTCAAGAGGTGCCATCACAGGAATAGTTGTCTCAGTACTCAAGGTTGTCAGGGGTACCTCCAACACCCGAGGTAACTGGACACTATCTTGGCTGCAAGATATTGTAGGGACTGAATTCCAGACAGGAGTGACAGTTTTACTAGTGCCTGACCGCTCGGCTATGGTAATAAATAATTCAGATCTATAAGAACTTAATCTGAACTTCACATTCCGCAGTACTGTGACAAATCTCGGATACAAGCTGTGAGAATAAACATATTGCTCAAGAGCTAGATACTGTCTTTCAGTCGGTAAGGGACTATTAGGACTTTGTACTGACTCATTCTCATTATGGCTTTGACTGGCAGAATTCACTAAGTTATTGTTCAAAGTTACTTGAGACATGACTGCAGAGAATTTAAACGAGAAATCAAAAGCAAGAATAAGAGAAATATACGACACTATATAGCTTAATTGGGATTAACAATGCTTAACTAATCTGCATAAGTAATGGGAATGTACAAGGCACACTGTAGAGCAAGGAAAACTCACTGAAATTTACTTGACAAGAAAAGGTAGCACTTTAATATTCAAGGGAAATCTACTGTAATTTGAATTAATAGTTGTCTTTACTCTCAATTCAACAATGAAATGCAATAGAAAAAATAATAAATCAATGCAAAAATAATAAAAAAGAATCAATAATTCTTATGCAAATAAAAATAGACTGGTAAAACAAGTTTCTAAAAATGATACACAATAATTAAAATATTTTGCACTAAGAACACAATGGATTACTACTTGAATCACTGAGAATATTGCACTGAGTTATGATTTATCACTCTTGAAAGATATTGAACAATTACTTAAACAAAATAACAAGATAGAAATGTATGAAAGCAATATGTAATTACTGCAAACTGGAATTGCACAAAAAAGTAAGTGGCAGAAATAATCAAGTAATCAATAAAAATTGCACACACAAGGGAATGGAGCTCAGAATAATAATAAAAATATCAAGAATTAACTAGATTGAACACTTTAACTCTTAATTGCAAATTAGGCAAAACAATTTAACTCAGATAGAACAATGAGAACACTTTACTTTAAATATGAACAATAAGAGTGAATTTGTTCAAAGAAATATTGAGGAAATGAAAAAAATAATACAATGTATAAAATGAAGAAATGAACACTTACTGGCTGCAGAACACAGAAACATCAAGGGATCACTCACAGGTATAATCAATAGATAACAAATATGTTTGCAGGTGTGGCAAAATAAAATAATCTGTCTTGACACAGAAGATATGGCACTATGGTCTGTCTTGACACAGAAGATATGGCACTATGGTCTGTGGAAAGTTAACAGAGGTGAGACACTGGATATATAAAAATAATGGAGCACAATGAGTGGTACACACTTAATTAAATTGGTAATTTAGAACACTGGGGAATGAAGCATAGAATGAGCTAATGCATATGCTAATGCAATGAAAATTAATGGTACACAAGGTGATCAAGAAAACGTCACAAGGGTTGACTGACTTAAACTGAGCACAAAACTACACACAACACTGAGGAAATAGTACTTACTTCAGGTGAAGACAAGAACACAACACAATACATAATTAAAGTGAGACATGAAAATAAACAGAGACAAGTCTAGAAAACAAAAATTATTGCAAGCAGAGAATCTTAACACTGAGTCTGCAATTAAATCACGAGTCTCTGAATAATACAAAAGTTCAATATAGACTGAGGAAATGTCTCAAACACTCACAAATGTCTCTAAATATATAAAAGTGTCTTTAAGCTGTAGGACGGTGGTGGTGGAGTGGAGACTGGTGGAGAAGGTGTTGGTGGTGGTGATGAACGCGGTCTCGTCGTCAGCCCACACCATACACCATGTAGAATCTTGAAAAAAATCTGTGCTTTATCTCGGTGGACTACGAATCTACGCTTTACATCGTAGACGCACAGGTACGAATAAATACACTCTGGAATCTTGACCCAGTTTGTAGCCAATAAAAATGATGGTAGAACCCAGTACGTATAAAGGTAAAATAATGGGACACGAGTGCTTTGTGTGAGTGAGTGGTGAGCAGTTGACTGGGGCTGGCGCGTTGACTCACAGCATCCCACAGAGAAGCTGGCTGACTGGTACCCACAATACTAGCCATGCGAAGTTAAGCCAGGCTGGCTTAAAAACCCACAAAATACCACAAGGATGGTATTAGCACTCAGAACAGCTATGCACTTGAAACACAAAGCGATGGAGAAGGCAGGAACTCAACGTGGTTTGCTTGACTTACTTCTCGCACTCAGCTGGGTTAGTCGTGCTGGCCTTTCACACAGGCTTGGATGGCTTGAAGTCTTGTAACTAGGCGCACAGCAGGTTGGGAAGCTGGCTAGTCAGGCTAGGCTGACTCAGGACTTAGGCAGGCTGGATGTGCTTAGGGCTTAGGCACTCCCCCCAATGACTGGCTTATCTGGCTTTACTTAATTTGCAAAATCCGGGTCCATCCCTCGAAGGTTTTAGCAAAATAGAGATAAGGCACAACACTGACCAGGAAACAGTGTAGACAGGCTGAAGAATTTGTCTTGGGTGTAGGTAGCGTCGTCTCTCTCTAGGCCTACTGCACGGTCACACAAGATGTCTGCCGGCTTGGTAGAGTTTATCTCCGTATATCACCGTAATCGTCAGATTTACGGGCTCACCGCTGCACACCATTTGTTGGGTAGGTACTTAGGAGATATTGGCGGTCGTAGTGAAACACACAAGATGGAAGTAACCCAGCCTACCTGTTCGGACCTAAGCCTGTCGACGAGTGAGGGAGATGCCTCTGGCTGGCGACTCACGTGAGGGGCTCGTGACGTCACATCCAGCTAGGGAGCCTAACTGAGCAGCAATCATAAATATAACATAGCTGGTACTACTTACGATATACTACACAAGTATAATACATAGGAATTCAGTACCACTACTGACATCTTGTCTCTCTAATAAATTAATGTAATGTAATGCAGGTTAGCAGTACTCAAGTCACCCTAAATCAGCCTGTGTTTAGTGAGTCAGTGTTAGTTCATGGTGCTCAGACTGGTTGTGGGGAGGCCACTGCAGGTATGTATTTTTAGGCTGACAGATCTCAATAGCATGTTCGTAGGTAGACTATACTGACTGATGGTGTGTGAGTGGGAAACAAAGCTAACTTTTGTTCCTACTAAGCGACAGTCTCATAGAAAAGGCTAACAGCACACTACTGATGTATCTAACTTTGTGAAATTATATTTTTTTTCTGCTTCCTCCTTACTTTTCCTCTTCTTTCTTCCTGTTTCACCTTCACTTGCATCTTTCCCTTCCTTCTTATCTTTTCCCTTCCTTATTCTCCCTCTTTCACCATCATCTTCCTGTTCCTACATCATCTTCATGTGTCATCCCCTTCCTCCAATTTCCACTTTCATTTTTCTCTTTCTCCTTAACCTTCCCCTTTTCCTTCCCCTCTTACTTATTTTAGTTATTATCTTCATTATTATTTCACATTCCTTCTTTCTCTTACTATTCCTTCTTTTCCTTTCTCTTTCAAATTCTTTTTTTTCCATCACCGTCTTTTGCAATCCTTTTCCTTCCTCCTCCTTTCACTCCTCCTTCCCTTCCTCCTCCTCATTCCTCCTACTCCTTCTCCGCCTCTTATGCCCTTTTCCTCTCTCTTCCCTCCCCCTCTCCTCCCACTCTTTCCATCATCTTCCTCCTCCGCCCTTTCTTACTCCTCCTTCTCCTCCTTTTGTTTTTGTTCAGTCTCATTATTTCCCTGCATTTTTCCTTTCTCTATCTCCTCTCACTTCAGTTTCCTCATTGTCTCTCTCCTCCACCTTCATGCTTTCTATTAGTCTTCAGTTCTCAAACTTTTTCCCTTGTTACGTTTTCATCCTACCTAATAATCTTCCTTTCTCCTCATTCCCATTACTCTTCCTTCTTTAAGTTCTTTATTTTCGTCCTTCAACCTTCTTTTCCTCTCTCTTCTTTTCCACCTTCTTCTTCCTTTCCCGTCGTCTCTCACTTTCTACTGTTCTGAAACCGAGTAGTGTGATATATTCTGCATTTTTTTTCCACTTGTTATATCCATTTCTCACAAAACAAAATATGCCAAGCTGAAATAATTCAATGCTGAAATATTTATATTTACTAGCGGCCACCTACAAGGCAGGCAAAATTGCAGAGCTGGAAGATGTACAAAGGACCTTCAGAGTTCGTTTAAATTCAATAAAACACTTCTTAGAACGTAAACAAGAAAGATATATAATAATCTATACCTGGAAGATACTGCAGGAATTGACCCCAAACCTACACGCCGATATTTCTACTTTTGAAGACCAGAGGCTTAGCATACGGATACAACTATTTAGAAGCAGGGAAGTAATGGGTACACTGAGAAGGAATTCAATATGTGGGAAGAAACCGAGATTATTCAACACCCTTCCTTCATGCATGAGGGAGGTTATCAGTTAACTCATATTGTATTCAAAAGAAAATTCGACAGGTTCCTCAAAAACAGCTGCTCCCAGTTACATTAATTACCAACTTACACCTGTAGCAGCCTGGGGAAAACGATGGCAACTTACATTTGCTTTTGAGAAAATACGAATGATAATGGTCTTTAGAAGTAGAAAGAATGAATGGGAAAGGGTTAGAACCCGGGGATGTGGTTGGTATACTAGGGGTAAAATTTGATGCGAAACTGACTATGAAGAACCATGTTTTAAATCTCGCAAACGAGGCGGTTACAAAGCTAACATCACTAAGACATCTCGTATCTGCTCGACAGTAGAGGCTGCAAGAGACAGGTGCGCTCACAACGTCAGTACGCTGTGAACACTTCTTTAAATTTCATGTTGAGCTCCTCACATACTTCTCGGCCATTTCTTGTGATCTTCCCTCCTTCCTTCCTCAGCCTGATTATCTGGTCCTTGACTGTTATTCTCCTCCTGATGTGGCTGTACAACAGCTTCGGATCAGATTTGGCTTCCGCTGCTATGTCATTTTCATATTGTCGTTGGGCCTCCGTTCTTACCTGTGCATATTCATTTCTGGCTCTACGAGTGCTCTCCTTATTCTCCTGGGTCCTTTGCCTTCTATACTTCTTCCATTCTCTAGCACACTTGGTTTTGGCCTCTCTACACCTTAGGGGAAACCAAGGGCTTATCTTAGCTTTCTCGTTATTTCTGTTACCCTTGGGCACAAACCTCTCCTCAGCTTCCTTGCATATCGTTGTCACATATTCCATCATCTCGTTTATTGACTTTCCTGCCAGTTCTCTGTCCCACTGAACAACGTGCAGGAAATCCCTCATGCCTGTGTAGTCCCCTCTCTTGTAGTTTGGCTTCATTCGACCTGCCCTTCCTGCTTTCCTTGCAACTCTACTATATATTCGAGGCTCAGAACTACGTGATCACTGGCTCCTAGGGGTCTTTCATATGTGATGTCCTCTATATCTGCACCACTCAATGTGAATACTAGGTCCACCCTTGCTGGCTCATTCTCTCCTCTCTCTCTCATAGTGTCCCTTATGTTTTGGTTCATGAGCTTTTCCAGTATCACCTCCATCATCTTAGCCCTCCACGTTTATGGGCCCCCATGTGGCTCCAGGTTCTCCCAGTCGATTTCCTTGTGATTAAAGTCACCCATGAGCTTTGCCCTGCTCGCATGAGCCCCTCTGGCCACTTCAACCAGTGTGTCAACCATCGCTCTATTGCTTTCATCATACTCTTGCCTTGGCCTCCTGCTGTTCTGTGGTGGGTTATACATCACTGCAATTACCACCTTGGGACCTCCAGACTGAAGTGGTCCTATTATGGCTTCTCCTCTGTCTCCTCTCTCCAGCTCATCAAAATCCCATCGGTTTTTGTTGAGAAGTGTCACTCCTCCACCTCCTCTGTTCCCTCTGTCTTTCCTCAGGATCTGATATCCCGATGGAATGATGGCATCTGTTATCATTCCTGTCAGCTTAGTTTCTGTGAGAGCTATGATGTCTGGTGATGCCTGTTTGACTCTTTTGTGCCACTCCTCCCACTTATTCGTTATTCCATCAGCGTTGGTGTACCATACATTCGGTTTCCTCTTCAACACTGTGTTCTGATGGGTCTGTGAGGGTGGGGGACATGTCATTGTGCTGTCGTATTCTACAGTGTAGTGTGGGGTGGGGGCTGTAAGTGTGGATTGTAGTTTGTGTTGGATAGTGTGTTTGGTTGTGGGGTTCTGGGAGTGGTTCTGTGTGTGTTTGTGTTTGTTGCTCTGCCCTGCTCTGGATGTCCTCAGCTGAATTTGAATTTGACTCTTTTCACTTCTGTGTCCTCTTCCTCAGCTGTTGTCATTCTGTTCTTGTTCTGTCTCGGTCTAGGAACATCCTCTTGTATGTTGACGATTCCTTCAGCCTTGGTTTTTCTTGCAGCATCCTGTTTTGCACCATTTCTGTCTTGAAAATCAGCCTATTCTCTGACAATTTACTATCTCAAACATGTCTTCCTCTCCTATTACTTATATGATGTGTTCAATCTCCTGGTATTCTTCCTGCTGTCTTTCATTGTGTGTTCTCCCCTCGCTCTCCTGAAGCCCATGAATAAACAGTGACTTCTCCCTCTCCTCCTCCCATTGTCTTTCCCTTTGTGTCACTTGGTCCCGTTTGTACATGGCCATTGTCTCCCTTGTATATTCCTTTAACTCTTGGTGGCATGGTCGTGCCTCTGCATTGGACGTATACCCCTCTCCTCCCTCCTTTACTTCTATCCCTGTTCCTAACAGCTCTCCCCCTTCCTTCCTCAGCCCATCTTTTGTGTGTGTGTGTGTGTGTGTGTGTGTGTGTACTCACCTAATTGTACTCACCTAATTGTGGTTGCAGGGGTCGATACTCAGCTCCTGGCCCCGCCTCTTCGCTCTCTGCTACTGGGTCTCTGCTCTCCCTGCTCCATGAGCTTTATCATACCTTGTCTTAAAACTATGTATGGTTCCTGCCTCCACTATATCTTTCTCTAGTCCATTCCACTTCCTGACTACTCTGTGGCTGAAGAAATGCTTCCTGACATCCCTTTGACTCATCTGAGTCCTCAGCTTCCAGTTGTGTCCCCTTGTTTCTGTGTTCCCTCTCTGAAACATCCAGTCACTGTCTACCTTGTCAATTCCCCGCAGTATTTTGTATGTCGTTATCATGTCTCCTCTGACCCTTCTTTCCTCCAGTGTTGTTAGTCCTATTTCCCTCAATCTTTCTTCATAAGACAGACCCCTGAGTTGTGGAACTAACCTTGTCGCAAACCTTTGCACTTTCTCTAGTTTCTTTACGTGCTTGACCAGGTGTGGGTTCCAGACTGGTGCTGCATATTCTAGTATGGGCCTGACGTACACGGTATACAGTGTCTTGAACGATTCCTTGTTAAGGTAACGGAACGCTAATCTTAGGTTTGCCAGTCGCCCATATGCTGCCGCAGTTATCTGGTTGATGTGTGCCTCCGGAGACGTGCTTGGCGTTATACTCACTCCAAGGTCTTTCTCCTTTGCCGAGGTTTGTAGCCTTTGTCCGCCTAGCTTGTACTCTGTCAGCGGTCTTCTTTGCCCTTCTCCGATCCTCATGACTTTGCATTTGGAGGGATTGAATTCGAGAAACCAATTGCTAGACCAGATGTCGAGCTTGTCCAGGTCTGTTTGCAGCCCTGCCTGGTCCTCTTCCGATGTGATTCTCCTCATTATTTTCACATCATCCGCGAATAGAGACACTTCTGAGTCTATCCCGTCCGTCATGTCATTTACATATACCAGGAATAACACTGGTCCTAGGACTGACCCCTGCGGTACACCGCTCGTCACAGGCGCCCACTGTGATACCTCACCACGCACCATGACCCGTTGTTGCCTCCCTTTGAGGTATTCCCTGATCCATTCCAGTGCCCTTCCTGTTATACCTGCTTGTTCTTCCAACTTCTTTACTAATCTCATGTGAGGAACTGTGTCGAAGGCCTTCCTGCAGTCCAGGAAAATGCAATCAACCCACCCTTCTCTCTCTTGCCTTACCTCTGTTACTTTATCATAGAACTCTAGGAGGTTTGTTACACAGGATTTGCCTTCCCGGAATCCGTGCTCTCTGGTGTTTATTATCCTGTTCAGCTCAAGGTGTTCCACCATTCTTTTCCTGATGATTTTCTCCAGGACTTTGCACACTATACATGTAAGTGACACTGGTCTATAGTTTAGTGCCTCTTTTCTGTCTCCTTTTTTAAAAATGGGGACTACGTTGGCCTTCTTCCATACCTCAGGTAGCTACCCAGTTTCAAGGGATGTGTTGAATATTATGGTAAGTGGCACATTCAGTACCTCAGCTCCTTCCCGAAGAACCCACGGGGAGATATTGTCCGGACCCATCGCCTTTGAGGTATCGAGGTCACTGAGTAACTGCTTCACTTCCTCCTCAGTTGTGTGTATGCCTTCTAGCACTTGGTACATCCCTTGTTTGTAACGAACCACGTCCTGTCTACCCAGCTGCCTTCCTTCCTCCAGTGTGAATACTTCCTTAAACCTCAAGTTGAGCTCCTCACATACCTCTTGATCATTACTTGTGAGTTCCCCATCTTCTCTCCTCAGCCTTATCACCTGGTCCTTGACTGTTGTCTTCCTTCTGATGTGACTGTACATCAGTTTCGGGTCGGACTTAACTTTCGATGCTATGTCATTTTTGTACTGTTTCTGGGCCTCCCTCTGTACTTGTGCATACTCGTTTCTACCTCTTCTACTAATCTCTTTGTTTACTTGGGTTGTTTGCCTTCTGTACCATTTCCATTCTCTGATACTCTGAGTCTTTGCCTCCCTGCACCTTTGGGTAAACCAGGGGCTCTTTCTGGACTTCCCATTTAATCCTTTGCCTCTGGGTATAAACCGTTCCTCTGCCTCCTTGCACTTTGCCCCTACGTATTCCATCATTTCATTTATTGTCAGTCCTTCCATTTCCCTTTCCCACTGAACGTCCTGCAGGAAAATCCTCATGCCCGTGTAGTTTCCTCTTTTAAAGTCTGGTTTATCTCTATCGGTACTGTTTTCCCTCTCCACCTGTAGCTCTACAATGTACTCAAAGCTAAGCACCATATGGTCACTGGCTCCCAGGGGGCTCTCGTGCGTTATGTCTTCAATATCTGAGCTGTTCAGGGTGAATACAAGGTTCAGTCTAGCTGGTTCATCTTCTCCTCTCTCTCTGGTCGTGTCCCTGACATGTTGGTGCATCAGGTTTTCCATTACCACGTCCATCATCTTGGCTCTCCAAGTTTCTGGACCCCCACGTGGTTCATGGTTCTCCCAGTCGATCTCCCTGTGGTTGAAATCTCCCATGACCAGTAGCTTCGCTCTGCTCATGTGTGCTTTTCTTGCCACCTCCGCCAGGGTGTCCATCATCGCTCTGTTGTTCTCATCGTATTCTTCTCCTGGCCTCCTGCAGTTCTGTGGTGGGTTATACATCACTGCAATGACTATCTTATGCTCCCCAGACTGGATGGTACCTACTATGAAGTCCCGTTCTCTACCCACCTCCACTCCTACCATTTCCTCGAATCTCCAACGGTGCCTTACAAGCAGTGCGACCCCTCCTCTCCCCTTGCTCCTCCTATCTTTCCTCAGGATCTGATATCCCTGTGGGAAGATTGCATCTGTTACTGTCTCATTTAGTTTAGTTTCTGTGACCGCTATGATGTCTGGGTGTGTGTGTGTGTGTGTGTGTGTGTGTGTGTGTGTGTGTGTGTGTGTGTGTGTGTGTGTGTGTATGTATATGAGTGTGTGTATGTATGTATGTGTGTATGTATGCTAATTACGAGTGCCTGTGTGCTCATCAAGCTTTTTTTGCATTTAGTATCTTCACTCCCTTAATTTTTAATCTTTCTACCCACAATATTGTGTTTTCTTACCCATACTATTGTGTCTTCTAGTTCACCATATTGAGACTTCCTACTTATAATATATTTTAATAGTCTTTTTACCGAAAATTGTGTGTGTTCTACTCATAATATTGTGACTTCTTACTCATAAAATTGTGTCTTCCTACCAGTAGTATTATATCTTCCATACCATAATATAGTTCCCTCTTACCCGTAAGATTGTTTTCCGTCCTGTTATATTTTGTCTTCATACCCATATTATTGTCACTTCAAACCCATGATATTGCCTACATATTCATAGTTTTGTGACTTCATTCCCATAATATTAAAACTTCATTCCCACAAGTTTTCTCTTCGAACTCATAGTATTTTGAGTTCATGCCCTTAACATTGGCTTTGTTCTTTTTATACTGTATCATCATGCCCGTAATATTGTCTTCATTACGATAATATTGTACCTTCAAGACGTGACTTTTGTATCTTCATACTGTGTCGTCATACCCACCAAAATGTGTTTTCATTACCTTGGTATTGTTTTTCAAGCCGGCATTTTTTTATACCTGGGGTATACCTGGAGAGGGTTCCGGGGGTCAACGCCCCTGCAGCCCGGTCTGTGACCTGGCCTCATGGTGGATCAGGGCATGATCAACCAGGCTGTTACTGTTGGTGGCACGCAAACTGACGTACGAGCCACAGCCCGGCTGGTCAGGTACTAACTTTAGGTGCTTGTCCAGTGCCTGCTTTAAGACAGCCAGGGATCTATTGGTAATTCCCCTTATGTATGCTGGGAGGCAGTTGAACAGTCTTGGGCCACTGACACTTATTGTGTTGCCTCTTATTGTGCTAGTGGCATCCCTGCTTTTCATTGGGGGAATGTTGCATCGTCTGCCGAGTCTTTTACTTTCATAGGGAGTGATTTTCGTGTGCAAGTTTGGTACAAATCCCTCTAGGATTTTCCAAGTGTATATAATCATGTATTTCTCCCGCCTGCGTTGTAGGGAGTACAGGTTTAGGAACTTCAAGCGTTCCCAGTAATTGAGGTGGTTTATCGCAGTTATGCGTGCCGTGAAAGTTCTCTGTGCATTTTTTACGTCAGCAATTTCACCTGCCTTGAAAGATGCTGTTAGTGTGAAGCAATATTCCGCCTAGATGGAAGAAGCGACCTGAAGAATGTCATCATGGGCTTGACATCCCTAGTTTTGAAGGTTCGCATTATCCATCCTGTCATTTTTTCTAGCAGATGTGATTGATACTATGTTATGGTCTTTGAAGGTGAGATCTTCCGACATGATCACTCCCAGGTCTTTTACATTAGTTTCTCGCTCTATTGTGTGGGTGGAATTTTTTTTTTATACTCCGATGTGGTTTTAATTTCCTCGCGTTTTCCATATTGAAGTAATTGAAATTTCTCATCATTGAATTTCACATTGTTTTCTGCGGCCTATTTAAAGATTTGGTTGAAGTCCGCCTAGAGTTTTGCGGTGTCTTCAATGGAGGACACTGTCATGCAAATTAGGGTGTCATCTGCAAAAGAAGACACGGCGCTGTCGCTAATATCCCTGTCTATGTCAGATATGAGGATGAGGAACAAGATGTGAGTGAGTACTGTGCTTTGTGAAACAGAGCTTTTCACCGTAGCCGCCTCAGACTTTACTCTGTTTGCTACTAATCTTTGTTTTCTATTTATTAGGAAATTATAGATTCATCTACCAACTTTTCATGTTATTCCTTTATCACTCATTTTGTTTGCTATTACACCATGGTCACACTTGTCAAAGGCTTTTGCAAAATCTGTGTATATTATATCTGTTTGTCTTCTAGAGCATCCACGACTTTGTCATAGTGGTCCAGTAGCTGGGACAGACAGGAGCGACCTGCTCTAAACCCATTCTGCTCTGGGTTGTGTAACTGATGGGTATCTAGAAGGGTGGCGATCTTGCTTCTTAGAACCCTTCCAAAGATTTTTATGATATGGGACGTTAGCACTATCGGTTTGTAGTTCTTTGCTATTGCTTTACTGCCGCCTTTGTGGAGTGGGACTATGTCTGTTGTTTTCAGCAGCTGTGGAACGACCCGTGTGTTTATGCTCCCTCTCCATAGGATGTTGAGAGCACATGATAGGGGCTATTTGCAATTCTTGATAAACACGGAGTTCCATGAGTCTAGGCCTGGGGCAGAGAGCATGGGCATGTCATTTATTGCCTTTTCGAAGACATTTGGCTTCAGGGTAATGTCAAATAGATTTGTGTCTACCAAATTCTGTGGCTCTCTCATAAAAAAATAATTTAGGTCTTCGACTCTCAGTCTGGTTAGCGGCTCGCTAAAAACCGAGTCATATTGAGACTTGAGTAGCTCACTCATTTCCTTGTTGTCATCTGTGTAGGACCCATCTCGTTTAAGTAGGGGCCCAATACTGGATGTTGTTCTCGACTTTGATTTGGCATATAAAAGAAATACTTTGGGTTTCTTTCGATTTCATTTATAACTATAATATTGATAATATTGAAGATTTAGAGAAGATGGAAAAAAATAAGATGACGTAGAGGGTGTATAAATATATAGTGGAGGGAAGGAAGGGTAGGGGTCGTCGAAGAAAATGTTGGAGGGAAGGGGTAAAGGAGGTTTTGTATACAAGGGGCTTGGACATTCAACAGACATGTGAGTGTGAGTATGTTATATAGGAGTGGAAGCGAGTTTTATTATTCAATGTGCTGTTGGAGTGGGAGCTAGGTAACATTTATGAAGGGATTCAGGGAAACTGGTTAGCCGGACTTGCGTCCTGGATGTGGGAAGTAGTGTCTGAACCCTAAAGGAATGATGGGGATACTGCAGTTTGGAGGGGCATCTGAACTGTAAAGTCAGCATGCCTCTGGCAAGATGGTGATGAAGTGAGTGATGGTGAAAGTGATTCTATATTTTTAAGGTCACCCTACCTCGGTGGGAGACGGGCAGGATGTTAAAAAATTACCCATAAAATTGCGTCTTCATAACCGTAATATTGTGTTTTCACTCTTATAATATTGTGCAATAATACCAATAATATTTTGTCTTAATACCCATAAAGAGTTATGATAATTATAATATTATTTTGATACCCATCATATTATGTCTCCATACCAATAATGTTGTGTTTTAATACACAAAGTTTAATGCATTAATACCCGTAACACTGTACATTCTTACCCCTCATATTATATCTTCTCATCCATAATATATACGTATTAAAAATTTATTTGCACCATCAACAAGGATAAAGAAGCCTCAATAATTATAATAAATGTCAGTATAGATAGAACATCGGCTTACAGTGTGTTTCTTCAAAAATTGAGTTGTAGGGAGATGGCAAGGCATGTAGGCATGCATGGATACAAAAGAGGCTATCAAGAATTAATACTTGAATCTTCATGTGACACAGAGTCATGTAGGGAGGGGAATGTCGTAAATCTACAGCTAAATCCTTAAACATTTGGTATTTTATGCAATTTGGATGTTATAACATTTAACATTATAATGCTAGAGTTATTCTTGTTAATTGCTTTATCAAAAACATTATATGTTACTGTTTTATTTCTTTACATTCAGTTTTTTAAGTAGGTAGGATGTTTCTTTCACTTCCACAGTTTCCATACTGGCAGAAAATATGTTGTAATTGGCTTTACGCTGCATTGACACACGTTATACATGTTCGCATGTTTGCTAATGCATTATTACATTACCATGTAATAATCTTTTTTTCATTTCCAACATAGTTAAATTAATATGAGTAGATACAAAATAGACATAAAAAACAAACAAATCAAAGTCTCTAACTCCTAATATCAGAGAGGATAAAGCACAACTTACCTTAATAGAAGATTAACCAGAGTAGTTAAACAACAATTTGCAGTACACAACAGCAGCAAACCTTGCACAAACGAAGGCAGGGATATACAGATACAAACACGACCTGACTAGGTACAACAGCTTGTCTTCAAAAAACTCCCAGAATCGCAAATTACAGAGTCTAAGTTTAGTAACTTATAAATCCTGGCTACAACACCGTGCACATACCAATCTGAGACAGATCAATAGTTAGACTCTGAATCTTAAGCATAATGAGTTTTCATGACAGAACCAAACAATGTAAAAAGACTAATTCTATATATAAATCTGGGAACAGTTCCACAGTGAACAAGATGTATGTCTTAAACCACTAACGAGAACATACTGTACCCAAAATGAGCAATATCACAAAGGCACCAAAGTTGAGTAGTGGAGAGCAGAGACAAGGTCCTGGTTCCACTGTGGCTGCAATGCAAGAGAGAGAGAGAGAGAGAGAGAGAGAGAGAGAGAGAGAGAGAGAGAGAGAGAGAGAGAGAGAGAGAGAGAGAGAGAGAGAGAGAGGGTGTGTGAGAATTGCCAGAAGTAAGATCTCTCCAGAAAGCTTGAAAAATTACGCAGCATGCAGCAACAAACAGGCTAAAAAGTGTGACAAGTGTCAGAGCATGGAACAGCAGCCAATAACAACACACTTTCTGCTGTCATGGAAAATATAGAAGTGCAACAGGCATTCTACCAACTAGTGAAGCTAATATAAAGAAATAATGCTGTAATATGTAATAACTCAATCATTTAATTATTAACTCTTACACATAAACAATGAATAAAACACCAGATGTTTCATAATTTAAATGTAAAGACATGACAACCTTCCCGACATGCTAAAACTGATGACGCAAGAGGACAGAACAGCAGAGATGACATGATTATGATATACAAAATACTTAGAGGAATTGACAGGGCAGACAGAGAAAGTCTGTTTGAGATGTGGATCTCTGGCATGTGAGGTCAAAGCTGGAAGTTAAATGCACAGCTGTGTCACA
Organism: Cherax destructor; assembly: GCA_009830355.1. Classification (NCBI taxonomy): domain Eukaryota; kingdom Metazoa; phylum Arthropoda; class Malacostraca; order Decapoda; family Parastacidae; genus Cherax; species Cherax destructor. The sequence goes on along the minus strand of WNWK01009979.1, from coordinate 16,631 downwards.
GAGATGCTAGTAAATACGTCTTAAGTCTTACAATCGTCAGGATATAGAAAAACCTAGACAGCAAAACGGGTAGAGGCAGATTCAATACATAGCTTTAGGAATAGGTATACTATAGCTCAGGCAGCCAGGAGAGAATAAAAGCAGTAGCAGCTATTAAAGAGGCATAGGCCAGGAACTTAGACTCGACCCCATCTAGGTGAATTCATTTAGGTGAGCGCATCATTATGGGTCTTTATTTCCACAAAGAATTATATCCACACATAATTATTTAATGAACAAAGCTCCTTGTTTGTGCCATGCACACTGCAAGATACCTAACAATGGCACTTATGTATACTTGACACGTAACATCACTAAATTTTTAAAAGTGTGCAGCGCACTACTAGTAACATCTGTGCACTTTTGCAGTACAGAGAAATGCATTTGGTAGTGAAAACACTCCATAGCGGGGAACTAACGAGGTTTATGGCAGTGGGGAAGCTGAACAAGTAACTTCAGACCATTGTTAAGAAATCAATATATTCAGTTAAAGAGAGAAATAAAAAAGGGAATAAGAAAAGCAAAAAGGGATTATGAGGCTAAAGTCACAAGGGATTCGAAGACTAACCCAAAAGGGATGTTTCAGGTATACAGAAGTAAGATTATTGACAAGATTGGCTCACTCAATAGTAACTCAGTATGTGCCAGTGGAAGCAGAAGTAGTACTAGTAATAGTAGTAGTAGCAGTAATAGTATTAATAGTGGAAGCAGAAGTAGTAGTAGTACTATAAGAAGTGGTAGTAGTGCTACAGTGGTCACTATCAACTTACCCGAAATCTGCTACTAATATTATTCTTCCTTCAGGCAGAGGCAATTCGGTGGTTGCCCTTGATTGTGAGGATTAATTACCATTGAAAAGCTGAACCACTGCTCTCTGACTCGCGCATCTACAATTCTCTCTCTTCCAACCCTCTTGATCACAACAAAAGAACTTTTAGCAAGAAGCTTCGAACTCTCTCTAAGCTCGGTCCTCCTTACTTTTATTTTATTCAAAATTTGTTATTTATTCCTCTTTACCATATTTCAAAGGTCTTCGTAACGTTCATAAACCTGGTATCCCTCTACGTCCCATCATTTCTTTTAGAGGTTCTGTCTCTTATTCTCTTGCCTCGTGGCTGGCCAAAACTCTCACTTCATTTCTCTTGCTCACTTTCGTCACATAGAGTCCCTCTTCACTAATATCTCTCTTGATAATCGTCTCAGTTTTCTCAGAGTGAAGGCCAATTAAGTGCTATTTTATTTCCCCATACCTAGTGATGCCTTTTTTTTTATCTCATTCGCTTTAGTGTGGACTCGAACTATTTTTCCTTTCAAGGTAAATTTTATTTCCAAACCTTTGGTGCTGAGCTCTTTTCTATCCCCAGTTATTCCTAACCTTTATTTGGAGTATTTCGAAACTATTCTACTCCCTACTATTGGGGTAATTCCTTGTCTCAGCCTTTGGTAAAAAGATGATGTCTTTGCTAGTTAGCCACATGACTAAAGTTTCTTTCAACATTTTCTCTAAGGTTCTAGCAATCGTGTTCCTTCCATCAAGTTCAAAGCTGAATGGGCATCTACCTCTTTGCTTCCTTTCCTTGAGGTGCATGTCTATCGCTCAGCAACAGGTTTTTCCTTTTCCTTCTATCGTAAACCAGTGCACAGTGGCATGTGTATTCACTACTTTTCTTACCATATTCCCTCTGTCAAGAAAAGTGTTCTTGTTTCTCCTTTCTCTAAGTCCTCCGCATCAGTGGCCCTCAATTTCTTGACTCAGAAATTTCGTTCTCTTACCCTGGCTATCCTGATTTCATAATCTCTCCTGATCTCATGCTAAATGGACTTTCTTCTATTTTAAAATACAAACACCCTCCGTTTTCTAGTATCAAACTTACTTTTCTCCAACCTAACACCCTTAGTAGCAATTTAGTTCATATTTCCCCTACCACTAATGCTTCTGAGTCTATTCTGCTCCTCTTGTCCTCGCCAATAATTTGGTGAAATTAACCGCTCTCTGACAATCTTAAAGAGTACAAGTGAAGTGGTCGCGTTGCTGACACTTCCAGTGCTCTTCTCTGTTATGTTAGAGATCACAGTCATCCTATTAACTGGTCCACTGCCAAAACTGCCTACACTACTTCTATTCTTTACTTACGCAGTCTTGTTCAAAACATCTTTTAAACTGTCCATTCCTAACATTCCTGCATTTCTCATTACATATTAATATGCCCTTATAATAATAATAATAATAATAATAATAATAATAATAATAATAATAATAATAATAATAATAATCTTTATTTCTACAATTACATATTACAACTTATACGGACATAGCTGACATTAATGACATACATAGAAAGCCCCTGGTTATGCACAGCATTTCGGGCAACTTAGGTTACTCTTTTATCCCAGGATGCGACCCACAACAATAGGCTAGCATCCAGGTACCTACTTGTTGCTAGGTGAGTAGGGACAGTAGGTGCAAGGAAACACGTCCAATGTTTCCACCCGCACCGGGTATCGAACTACGAACACTCAATTGGTGAGTTGAGTGCGCTACCACTTAGTGGGTGCTGTCTAGTCGGAGTTCTGTCTTGCAGATATTTTTGTCCTTTGTCCGTGGGCCAGTAGCTCTCCTGTGCTCCTTTATTTTCCTGTTCTTATGCACCACCATTACTACTACTACTTTTACTACTACTGCTACTACCACCGCTACTACTACCACCGTTACTACTACTACTAATTCTTCATTACTAGTACACTATATGCCATAATGTTTCAGTAGCTTACCACTAATACTACTTCAGGTACCTTCTTATTTCTTCCTCTAGTACTGCTGCGCTACTATCACTTCTACCACTACTGTTACTTCCACTTTCAGTACTGTTAGTAATACTACTACTAATACTACTGCTGCTGTTACTACCACCACTACTAATGCTACGACTGCTACTACTACTAATACTACTACAACTAGTACTATTACTGCTTCTTTCACTACCCCTCTTTTCTACCCATGCTCTCTCTCTCTCTCTCTCTCTCTCTCTCTCTCTCTCTCTCTCTCTCTCTCTCTCTCTCTCTCTCTCTCTCTCTCTTCGCTCGTTCTGCATATCCTTTTTCTTTCTCACTTCAGTGTGACTTGTCAATGGCTCATGTCGGACCGAAACGTCTTCATTACTTTCTCTCTTCCAGGTTCGGATTATTTGTATATCGTCACTTTTTATTCTCTACAAATAAGTAATCACAAATAAGTACACATAGACACATGCTGTAATTAATTATATCATCAAGGAAGGATTCATGAAGGGCTTTTGATCCAATAAATTAACTTAGCATGTCCTTCCTTGAATCTAACCTGATTACCACTCATTCCAGATGATTCATGACCATTCATGTTTAATGCTTCCCCTTGAATACATAATACTCCATTTAAAATATTTTCTTGTATACTGGCTAGGAAGGGAAGAGGGTAAGTATGGTTTTATTTTGATGTGATAATTTATCAAAGAAACGATGAAGTAAGACACTCACTTGTGTTTACAGGTGAGGATGCTGGCGGTGGAGCCTAATCTTCCAGACTGTAAGTAACATTATTATTGTACTAGAAGGAGGAGGAGGTGTGGAAAATCTGTCAGGGTTTTCTATTCTAGAGTTTTAGAACTACAGAAGTAGGATGGGGAGTCTGGAAGAAGCTGGAGAGTTTCCCCATCTGTCTTCTCAAAGTCAACGACACTGTGTTGCCAAACCTCTTACATCTTAGTGGAAATGAGTGCGGAGTTAAGAAATCCTGCTATGACTATCATCTACTGACTTATGATTGTCAATGTCAACCTAGAGTAAGTTTGGTAGAAAGAAGCCTACCAGAAAGTGAAATTATGACAGGCTGAGTTAAAACACCTTTTAACAATGGGATGGGGAAGAATGGACATGTTGGTCTCGTGAATCAAAGACAGGCGCGATATACACGGGATATTTAGTACCCACAAGCGTTGGACAAAGCGTGAGTCCACCTTAATAGTAATGCTGATTCTTTCTCGTAGACATTTATAAGGGCTGTATGCAACAACCGTCTCTGTGTGTCCGGCATGTGACCAGTCAACTCTCACATTGTACATACAATGGAAATCAGTTTAATTGCCTGATTCGATATCATGAAATGCTACTTACTGTAGACACAACAAGCATATTTTGCAGACTTGCACAGAGGGGGAACTAGTGGATACGAGTCTACTGAAGAGCTTCATGCTAGATCGGTGCAAGAAATCAGCTCATACTTCTTTCGAGTTTGTTATGCAAAAGAAATTAGTGCAATGTACATCAATGTATATTCTTATACATCCCAATCCAAGGAGTCTATCTGTTAATCATAGGCTAGGTATGAGGCAATTGACGTTTACTATTGCTATGATTGACGTTAATTAGCAGTTTTTCAGCGTGAGTCAAGGTTTTTTCGACGTTTCTGATCCTCAGTCTTAAGAAAAGTGCTGGTCACACATGCACCGTAGACTGACTAGAACCACTTAAACTGCATTGTCCAGCTGAGAAATTCACGCCCCCTTCTCAAGAAATGTCACCAGCTGTCTCCTTCCTAAACACCAGTCAGCAGTGGTGGACTAGAGAGCGCATCAAAGGGTCCATCAAAACTGATTTAGCTTGATTGGGTGAAACAATTTCCCCAGCCTTCCTTTTTCCAGTGTGGGAATTTTTGTGTGCCTGTGGGCTCGTAACTTCTTTAATAGAAGCAGTTAATGACGTTATCTCTGTGGTCTGGGTTAAAATGAGTTTGTTCCTTTAGTATTTAGCTTCTTGACTGTTGCAAATATGATCAAGATTGACAGTCGTGAGTCATGGAAAGTAATCAGATAATAGATCATTAACTCTGACAGACCCATAGTTAATGATATATTATAAGATTATATTATATCCAAAGCACATACCTAATATGCTGTCATGTAAGTGAGTAAACTCAATAGTGCCCACAGTACTAACATTATCATGCTTGTATAAAAATTTCACCATTTAACTTCAGTTGTTACTTGTTATAGACCCACCAATATTCTTATGTCTGGCATGAAAGTTCTCCAAGTATGAAGGTAGGTTCACTGTTTATTATATCTGGTAAAGCCTCTGGTCGGAACTGATTATCTGGAGCATAAAGATTGAAAATGTTGATGGAAAAGTTTCCTGCATATAATTTAACACCATGATTATGCATGTTTACTCGACTTTCTCAGGGCAAAGAGTGAATGCGGCAACTTCTTGCTAACATAAATCACACAGCAGTTAGTTGACCTTAAGACGTTATTCACAACATATCCAGGCAACTTAAGGGAATGTGAAATTAAGACACATGTGCAACATCTGGGTATCTTTATAGTAGACGTTTCGCCATCCAGTGGCTTTATCAATACAAAATCCTAGGACATAATATGAAGAGTAGAACTATATACAAAAGATGAGGTAATCAGTCCCTCGGCCTTGGAGTTGGTGTGTTCAGCACCGTAGGTCTGAAGATTATGAAGACCAGGTTAGGAGGCTTGACCTACTACTACTTACTACTGCTACAACTAACCCATCTCTTTGGGTATGACCTACTTCCACTGGGGAATCCCGCCTACCAGTGACTATGCCCTCGTCTGCTACCCGTCCCTTTCAGCTGTCGTCCTATTTAAGGTCAAGCCTCCTAACCTGATCTGATCTGATGAAGATGCGACGTCAGAAGACACTCCCCATCATGGGAAGCCACAGCGAGAAAGAAAGAAAGATGACCGACACCCTCTACCCAGGGAGCCAATGCCGGGTCACCATTTGGAGAAGACCCGGGCCGGATGTACCGGCGAACCTACAAGAACCTGATCTTCATAATCTCCACACTTCCGGTGCTGAACACACCAACTCCAAGGCAGAGGGACTGATTACCTCATCTTTTGTATATAGTTCTACTCTCTTCATATTATGTCCTAGGATTTTGTATTGATAAAGCCACTGGATGGCGAAACGTCTACTATAAAGATACCCAGATGTTGCACATGTGTCTTAATTTCATATTGTCGGTATTGTATACCTTTCTTGTACAACTTAAGGGAAGTTACTCCAACTCGTAGTCTACATTCCTGCAAACAGATGACATCAATATTCTTGGTTACACGAATATGATGTAAATCGGGCAACTGCTTCCCATCGAAGCTAATGTTCCATGAAAAAAAAATTGCAATCAATCCATTGTAGTAATTTATTACAATTTGTTGCTCATAAGATGGTAAGATTGTTATGCTCGGGCAATAAAGTGTAACACTTCAGAGCAAATATCTTAGTTTGTAATATCTTATTTTCATAAACTTTTTCTCTAAGCGTTTCCTTGCATTTTGTCAGCACATTCCTAGGCAATGTTTGCAACAAAGAATCATTGGCTTCTCTATCACAAATTGCTTTAAACTCAATAGAGATTGTTGTTCTTGTACAATCAACTCGAAGGCAACATTCTGACTATCTTTTTTTTAACACGCTGACCGTCTCCCACCCAGGCAGGGTGACCCGAAAAAGAAACACTATCATTGACTACCCATATTTATATAATATATTAACACCTGTTGGAGATAGTCAGATTTTTATGCAAGATTATTATGACTTGAAAGTAGTCAGGTGAGTCTGATACATTTCCATAGAGAGGATGTTCCTGAGTAGGTTGTTTCTTCAGCAACTACCACAGGTACTGTGTTTACACTGGCATCCTCTGGTGGTGCCTCTGACACTGATTACTCATTATTCATTGTAGGTAATTCCTGTGTGATTAGTTTTTCAAAAACTTCCGATGGGGTGACAAGAGTGGTGGCCGTCTCTCTGTTGGGGTCTTGGGTGTTGGGAAGAGTGATAGACTCATCAACATATTCAGGTGTAGTTACAGGTGTGAATGGTGGCAGATCAGTGGCTTCGTGTGTGCTAGCAGGCGAGGCTAGCTCCTACACAACTGGTGTAGCAGAAGCTAGTTTAGTGTCACCAAAAACATTTGCAAGGGGAGACTGGATCTTCCATGATTTCTAGAGGTTGGGTCGCAGGTATGACAGTTGTAAACTGGCTGGCCTCATCCTGGGTTGTCATTAACGTAAGACAGTTGTCTGGTTTATATCGAAGGTTGTTTGAGTTCCATATACAGTCATTATGCCAAACAATAATCCTAATTTCTTTACAGTTAATAGATTTAAATTTCCGACCTTCACCACTCCTACTGTCATACCCGTAATGGGATGTTTTCCAGCACACTGAACACTCCAAGACTGAAGTATTTCACAGCCTATGACAATGTTGCCCTAGTGCTTGAATTTGGAACATTTACACTGAGGGAACTGATACTTCAATAGGTTATACGCGTAGACCTGGCACCCAGATAATAATAATAATAATAATAAATAATAATAATAATAATAATAATAATAATAATAATAATAATAATAATAATAATAATAATAATAATAATAGTTTATTTAGACCTGGTACAATGATACGTAGTTAGGTAGACATGATTTAATTATACATAGTTAGGTATAAATGAGGTGTACATGCCAAAAGCCCCTAATATTCTGTTCATTGCGGGCATTCTTAAGATTAATTAATAGTAGACTACATGGTAAAAAATTATGGTTGATAATTTATAAAATAAGTATAATTGTGTATCTAAGTTGTAAAATTTGAATATAAGTTGAACATATTAATTTATTAATTGTAGCAATACAATTAATTGAGTGAGATAACAATTTAAAACAATTAGTTGCATTGCAATTACAGTTTATGTGGTCATTATAATGTAAATATTATAGAAACAGTTAGCTTAGTATGTATTATTCATAACATGGGTTTACGAGAGGTCGTTCCTGCCTGACAAATTTACTGACGTTTTTCAATAAAACATTTGAGGCAGTAGACAGTGATAAAGAATATGATATAGTTTACTTGGATTTCAGTAAGGCCTTCGATAGAGTACCTCACAAGAGACTCTTAAGACAGGTGGCAGCTCATGGTATAGGAGGTAAAGTTCTAGCATGGATAGAGGCATGGCTTACCAATAGAAAGCAGAGAGTTTCCATTAATGGGGTCAAATCTGAATGGGGATTTGTCACTAGTGGCGTTCCACAAGGATCAGTTTTGGGCCCATTGTTGTTCATAATTTACATTAATGACCTTGATGAAGGAATTGCAAGTGACATGAGTAAATTTGCTGATGATACAAAAATAGGCCGTATAATTCATTCTGAGGAGGATAACAGTGAACTCCAGGAGGATTTGGATAAATTAAAGTCTTGGTCTGAAAAGTGGCAGATGAAGTTCAATGTGGACAAGTGTAAGGTGCTTGTCGTTGGTAATGAAAATATCCCTCGAATATATAAACTAGGTGAAGTTGAGCTTGATCATACAGAATGTGAAAAAGACTTGGGAGTCATGGTAAGCAGAAATCTAAAGCCAAGACAACAGTGCCTAAGTGTGCGCAATAAGGCTAACAGATTACTAGGATTTATTTCAAGAAGTATAAGCAACAGAAGTCCAAAAGTTATTTTACAGCTCTATACATCACTAGTGAGACCTCATTTGGATTATGCAGCTCAGTTTTGGTCTCCTTACTACAGGATGGATATAGATTCATTGGAGAACATACAAAGAAGAATGACTAAAATGATTTACAGTATAAGAAATCTCCCGTATGAAGATAGACTTAGAGCATTGAATCTCCACTCTCTGGAGAGACGTAGAATGAGGGAGATATCATCGGGTGTACAAGTGGATGATGGGCATAAACAAAGGAGATATTAATAAAATACTGAGGATATCGAACCAAGTAAGAACGAGAAATAACGGATTTAAATTGGATAAATTTAGATTTAGAAAGGACATAGGCAAGTACTGGTTTTCGAACAGAGTTGTAGATGCGTGGAACAATCTTCCGAGTAGGGTGATAGAGAGCTAGGACCTTGGGTGGCTTTAAAAGAGATTGGACAAATATATGAGTGGGGGGGGCTGGGTTTGATTAGTGTCGTGAGTACAGGAGTAAATTCTTAGGTAGTGGTGGTTTTGATAAGGACCTGCCTTGTATGGGCCCAGTAGGCCTTCTGCAGTGTTCCTCCATTCTTATGTTCTTATGTTCTTATGATTAATCAGGTTTTCACATTTAAGTGATTATTCTACTTTGTTGGGAATGTTTGATATTGTGCATTTAGGGAGGGAGGGACACAGCTTTATACATCATTAGTAAGGCCTCACCTAGATTACGCAGCTCAGTTCTGGTCTCCATATTACAGAATGGACATAAATTCGTTAGAAAACATTCAGCGTAGAATGACTAAATTAATACATAGCATTAGAAATCTTCCTTACGAAGAAAGATTGAAGACCCTTAAATTACATTCATAAGAACATAAGAAAGGAGGAACACTGCAGCAGGCCTGTTGGCCCATACTAGGCAGGTCCTTCACAATCCGTCCCACTAACAGAATATTTGCTCAACCCAATTTTCAATGCTACCCAAGAAATAAGCTTTGACAATTCTACCCACTCATGCGCGAGTCCCACTCAAATCCAACCCCTCTCACTCATGAATTTATCCAACCTAAATTTGAGGGAAGACATGATCGAGGTATACAAGTGGAAAATGGGTATTAACAAAGGGGATATAAATAAGGTCTTGAGGGTATCTCTCCAAGAGAGAACCCGCAATAATGGATTCAAGTTAGATAAGTTTAGATTTAGAAAGGATATAGGAAGACATTAGATCGAAGAAATTAGATCGAATAGAAATGACCCAAAATGGATGAATAATAGGCTCAAATATCTTTTAGGGCAGAAGAAAGGAGTTTATAGGCGTATCAAAAGAGGTGAGGGTCATCTTATGAGTCAGTATATTGACATTAAGAGGGACGTTAAAAGGGGATAAGAAAAGCTAAACGGGACTACGAAATTAAAGTTGCTAGGGATTCGAAAACTAACCCAAAAGTTTTTCAGGTGTATAGAACAAAAGTTAGAGATAAGATAGGTCCCCTTAAAAATAATTATGGGTATCTTACTGACAAAGAGAATGAAATGTGCTCTATTTTTAATAATTATTTTCTCTCGGTTTTCACTCAGGAAGACATTAATAATATCCCAAGAATTAGGTATTTTAGTGGGCCTGAAGAAGATAAATTATGTAGTATCACAGTCACTAGTGAAAAGGTTATCAAACAGATAGACCGTTTGAAGCAAAATAAATCGCCAGGCCCTGATGAGCTTTTTCAAGGGTTCTTAAGGAATGCAAAAAAGAACTCTGTGAACCCTTAACTAACATTTTTAATTTATCTCTTCAAACAGGTGTAGTGTCTGATATGTGGAAGATGGCTAATGTAATTCCTATTTTTAAAGTAGGGGACAAGTCACTACCGTCAAACTACCGCCCAATAAGCCTGACCTCAATTGTAGGCAAATTACTAGAGTCAATTATAGCTGATATTATTAGAAGCCATCTAGATAACCATAATTTGATTAATGATACCCAGCATGGATTCACGAGGGGCCGTTCCTGCCTATCTAATTTATTAACCTTCTTCAGTAAAGCTTTTGAGGCTGTTGATCACGATAAAGAATTCGATATTGTTTATTTAGACTTTAGTAAGGCTTTTGATAGAGTACCGCACCAGAGACTGTTAAAGAAGTGGCAGCTCATGGCATTGGGGGAAAAGTGCTGTCATGGATCGAGTCATGGCTCACCAATAGGAAGCAGAGAGTGTGCATAAATGGGGTTAAATCCGAATGGGGACTTGTAACAAGTGGTGTTCCACAGGGATCAGTCTTAGGCCCATTGTTATTTATAATATATATCAATGACCTTGATGAGGGAATTACTAGTGATATGAGCAAATTCGCCGACGACACGAAGATAGGTAGGATAATTGATTCAAACATAGATGTCATAGAACTTCAGGAAGATTTAGACAAACTTAATTCGTGGTCAGAAAAGTGGCAGATGCAGTTCAATGTAGATAAATGCAAGGTTCTGAAGCCGGGGTCCATAACCCAAGCACTTATAAGTTAAATAACGTAGAACTTAGCCATACAGATTGCGAGAAGGACTTGGGGGTGATGGTAAGCAGCAACCTTAAACCAAGACAGCAATGCCTAAGCGTACGTAATAAGGCAAATAGATTACTGGGATTTATATCAAGAAGTGTTAGCAACAGAAGTCCAGAGGTTATATTACAGCTTTATACATCATTAGTAAGGCCTCACCTAGATTACGCAGCTCAGTTCTGGTCTCCATATTACAGAATGGACATAAATTCGTTAGAAAACATTCAGCGTAGAATGACTAAATTAATACATAGCATTAGAAATCTTCCTTACGAAGAAAGATTGAAGACCCTAAAATTACATTCACTTGTAAGACGTAGAATGAGGGAGACATGATCGAGGTATACAAGTGGAAAATGGGTATTAACAAAGGGGATAAATAAGGTCTTGAGGATATCTCTCCAAGAGAGAACCGAAAAAATGGATTCAAGTTAGATAAGTTTAGATTTAGAAAGGATATAGGAAAGTATTGGTTTGGAAATGAGGTAGTTGATGAGTGGAACAGTCTGCCTAGTAGGGTTATTGAAGCTAGGACCTTGGGTAGTTTCAAATTTAGGTTGGATAAATTCATGAGTGAGAGGGGTTGGATTTGAGGGGACTCGCATGAGTGGGTAGAATTGTCAAAGATTATTTCTTTGGGGAGCATTGAAAATTGGGTTGAGCAAATATTCTGTTAGTGGGACGGATTGTGAAGGACCTGCCTAGTATGGGCCAACAGGCCTGCTGCAGTGTTCCTCCTTTCTTATGTTCTTATGTTCTTATGGATAAATTTAGATTTAGAAAGGACATAGGCAAGTACTGGTTTTCGAACAGAGTTGTAGATGCGTGGAACAATCTTCCGAGTAGGGTGATAGAGGCTAGGACCTTGGGTGGCTTTAAAAGAGATTGGACAAATATATGAGTGGGAGGGGCTGGGTTTTGATTAGTGTCGTGAGTACAGGGTAAATTTTAGGTAGTGGTGGTTTGATAAGGACCTGCCTTGTATGGGCCAGTAGGCCTTCTGCGGTGTTCCTCCATTCTTATGTTCTTATGATATGAGCAAATTCGCCGACGACACGAAGATAGGTAGGATAATTGATTCAAACATAGATGTCATAGAACTTCAGGAAGATTTAGACAAACTTAATTCGTGGTCAGAAAAGTGGCAGATGCAGTTCAATGTAGATAAATGCAAGGTTCTGAAGCTCGGGAGTGTCCATAACCCAAGCACTTATAAGTTAAATAACGTAGAACTTAGCCATACAGATTGCGAGAAGGACTTGGGGGTGATGGTAAGCAGCAACCTTAACCAAGACAGCAATGCCTAAGCGTACGTAATAAGGCAAATAGATTACTGGGATATATATCAAGAAGTGTTAGCAACAGAAGTCCAGAGGTTATATTACAGCTTTATACATCATTAGTAAGGCCTCACCTAGATTACGCAGCTCAGTTCTGGTCTCCATATTACAGAATGGACATAAATTCGTTAGAAAACATTCAGCGTAGAATGACTAAATTAATACATAGCATTAGAAATCTTCCCTACGAAGAAAGATTGAAGACCCTAAAATTACATTCACTTGTAAGACGTAGAATGAGGGAGACATGATCGAGGTATACAAGTGGAAAATGGGTATTAACAAAGGGGATATAAATAAGGTCTTGAGGATATCTCTCCAAGAGAGAACCCGCAATAATGGATTCAAGTTAGATAAGTTTAGATTTAGAAAGGATATAGGAAAGTATTGGTTTGGAAATAGGGTAGTTGATGAGTGGAACAGTCTGCCTAGTAGGGTTATTGAAGCTAGGACCTTGGGTAGTTTCAAATTTAGGTTGGATAAATTCATGAGTGAGAGGGGTTGGATTTGAGTGGGACTCGCGCATGAGTGGGTAGAATTGTCAAAGCTTATTTCTTGGGTAGCATTGAAAATTGGGTTGAGCAAATATTCTGTTAGTGGGACGGATTGTGCAGGACCTGCCTAGTATGGGCCAACAGGCCTGCTGCAGTGTTCCTCCTTTCTTATGTTCTTATAATTCCCTCATCAAGGTCATTGATATATATTATAAATAACAATGGGCCTAAGACTGATCCCTGTGGAACACCACTTGTTACAAGTCCCCATTCGGATTTAACCCCATTTATGCACACTCTCTGCTTCCTATTGGTGAGCCATGACTCGATCCATGACAGCACTTTTCCCCCAATGCCATGAGCTGCCACTTTTTAACAGTCTCTGGTGCGGTACTCTATCAAAAGCCTTACTAAAGTCTATACAGATTGCGAGAAGGACTTGGGGGTGATGGTGGCAACCTTAAACCAAGACAGCAATGCCTAAGCGTACGTAATAAGGCAAATAGATTACTGGGATTTATATCAAGAAGTGTTAGCAACAGAAGTCCAGAGGTTATATTACAGCTTTATACATCATTAGTAAGGCCTCACCTAGATTACGCAGCTCAGTTCTTTCCATACAGAATGGACATAAATTCGTTGAAAACATTCAGCGTAAGAAACATAAGAACAAGTTAGATAAGTTTAGATTTAGAAAGGATATAGGAAAGTATTGGTTTGGAAATAGGGTAGTTGATGAGTGGAACAGTCTGCTAGTAGGGTTATTGAAGCTAGGACCTTGGGAGTTTCAAATTTAGGTTGGATAAATTCATGAGTGAGAGGGTTGGATTTGAGTGGGACTCGCGCATGGTGGGTAGAATTGTCAAAGCTTATTTCTTGGGTAGCATTGAAATGGGTTGAGCAAATATTCTGTTAGTGGGACGGATTGTGATGGACTGCCTAGTAGGGGCCCACAGGCCTGCTGCAGTGTTCCTCCTTCTTATGTTCTTATGTTCTTATAAGAAAGGAGAAAACTGCAGCAGGCCTGTTGGCCCATACTGGCAGGTCCTTCCAGTCCCATAACCGAATATTTGCTCAACCCAATTTTCAATGCTCAAAAATAGCTTTAAATTCTACCCACTCTGCGGTCCAACAATCCAACCCTCTCACTCATGGTCCAACGTAGAATGACTAAATTAATACATAGCATTAGAAATCTTCGTTACGAAGAAAGATTGAAGACCCTTAAATTACATTCACTTGTAAGACGTAGAATGAGGGAGACATGATCGAGGTATACAAGTGGAAAATGGGTATTAACAAAGGGGATATAAATAAGGTCTTGAGGGTATCTTCCAAGAGAGAACCGCAATAATGGATTCAAGTTAGATAAGTTTAGATTTAGAAAAGGATATAGGAAAGTATTGGTTTGAAATAGGGTAGTTGATGAGTGGAACAGTCTGCCTAGTAGGGTTATTAAAGCAAGGACCTTGGGTAGTTTTAAATTTAGGTTGATAAATTCATGAGTGAAGGGTTGGATTTGAGTGGGAATTGCACATGAGTAAATAAAATTATCAAAGCTTATTTCTTGGGTAGCATTGAAAATTAGGTTGAACAAATATTCTGTTAGTGGGATGGAAATGTGAAGGACCTGTCTATGGGCCAACAGGCCTGCTGCAGTGTTCCTCCTTTCTTATGTTCTATATTCCAATGTCCTTTTAAATATAAATTTCCAACTTAAATCCTTTATTCCTTTCTTCCTGAGTCGATATCCTCAATATTTTATTAATATCGCCTTTGTTTATGTCCATACTGCTTATGTGTTTATTTTTCCATGTCCATCTTCCACTTATACACTTCGAGAGTGAAGATTCAAGGATCTAAGTCTATCTTCATGTGGAGATTCCCATACAGTGAATCATTTTACTCATCCTTCTCTGTATGTTCTCCAATGAATTTATATCCATTCTGTAGTAAGGAGACAAAACTGAACGGCCTCACTAGTATAGAGCAGTAAAATAACTTTATGGATTCCTGTTACTTATACTTTGAAATAAATCCTAGTAATCTGTTAGCCTTATAAGAACATAAGAACATAAGAAAGGAGGAAATCAGCAGGCCTGTTGGCCCATACTAGGCAGGTCCTTCACAATCCGTCCCACAAACAGAATATTTGCTCAACCCAATTTCAATGCTACCCAGAAATAAGCTTTGACAATTCTACCCACTCATGCGCGAGTCCCACTCAAATCCAACCCTCTCACTCATGAATTTATCCAACCTAAATTTGAAACTGCACCAGGTCCTAGCTTCAATAACCCTACTAGGCAGACTGTTCCACTCATCAACTCCTATTTCCAAACCAATACTTTCCTATATCCTTTCTAAATCTAAACTTATCTAACTTGAATCCATTATTGCGGGTTCTCTTTGAGAGATATCCTCAAGACCTTATTTATATCCCCTTTGTTAATACCCATTTTCCACTTGTATACCTCGATCATGTCTCCCCTCATTCTACGTCTTACAAGTGAATGTAATTTTAGGTCTTCAATCTTTCTTCGTAAGGAAGATTTCTAATGCTATGTATTAATTTAGTCATTCTACGCTGAATGTTTTCTAACGAATTTATGTCCATTCTGTAATATGGAGACCAGAACTGAGCTGCGAATCTAGGTGAGGCCATAATGATGTATAAAGCTTAATATAACCTCTTGGGCTTCTGTTGCTAACACTCTTGATATAAACCCGTAATTATTTGCCTTATTACTACGCTTAGGCATTGCCGGTTTAAGGTTGCTGCTTACCATCACCCCAAGTCCTTCTCCAATCTGATGGCTAAGTTCTACGTTATTTAACTTATAAGTGCTTGGGTTATGGACAATCCCAAGCTTCAGAACCTTTCATTTATCTACATTGAACTGCATCTGCCACTTTTTTACCAGGAATTGAGTCTGTCTAAATCCTCCTGAAGTTCCCTGACATCACGTTAGAATCAATTTCCTACCTATCTTCGTGTCGTGGGTTTTTATATACTAGTAATTCCCTCATCAAAGGGCATTGATAATATTATAAATAACAACGGGCCTAAGACTGATCCCTGTGGAACACCACTTGTTACAGATCCCCACTGGATTTAACCCCATTTATGCACACCCCTGCTTCCAGGGAGCCATGACCCCGATCCATGACAGCACTTTTTCCCCAATGCCAGAGCGCCACTTTTTTTTAAAAGTCTCTGGTGCGGTACTTATCAAAAGCCTTATAAAGTCTAAATAAACAATATCAATTCTTTATCGTGATCAACAGCCTCAAAACTTTACTGAAGAAGGTTAATAAATTAGATAGGGGAAAAAGGGCCCCCGTGAATCCATGCTGGGTATCATTAATCAAATTATGGTTTCAGATTTCTAATATCAGCATAATTGACTCTAGTAATTTGCCTACAATTGAGGTCATTATTGGGTAGTTTGACGGTAGTGACTTGTCCCCCCTTTTAGGAATTACATTAGCCATCTTCCACATATCAGACACTACACCTGTTTGAAGAGATAAATTAAAAAAATTAGATATTGGCACAGAGTTCCATTTTTTCCCCCTTTAAAAACCCTTGCAAAAAACTCATCAGGGGCCCGGCATTTATTTTTTTTTAGTTGGTCCAGCTGTTTCATAATCATTTCGCTATGACTGTGATATTCATAATTTTTTT
>WNWK01009978.1:0-73042 GCA_009830355.1 Cherax destructor | reverse complement strand
AGCATAATTCCGTTAGTTTTTCACCAAATTTCATACTTTTGGTGGCGTTATGATCGGAAAAAGATGCTCTATCATTTCATAAGAAAAAATAATTTATTTTTTTTCCGAAAATGTTTCGACCCTGAGAGAGAGTTAAGAATCGAGGTCTCGACCCTGAAAGGGTTAATGATTTAATTATTAGTGAGACTTCAGTAGGATTTGTTGGTGCTACATATAGAGTATGCAGGTAATTACCAGTGAGGTAGTCTTGTGGCTGAGTATTTTCATTTGGGATTTTGCTTGCTAGTTTTGATCCTAAAGTAGAATAGAAGACATTAAGTTTGTCGGCAGTGTCTGTAAGCTGTATGTGTGGTTCGTCTGGTTTCGCTAAGTTAATCTCTCTGTTTCTAGACAGTTTTCTCAAAATTTCAGATAGAGTTTTCCAGGTCTTTTTCATATCAACTTTTGTTTCATTAAATCTGTTTACATAATACGTTTGTTTGGACTTCTGTATTAGATTAGTAAGTATTGAGGTGTATCGTTTTGTTAGTTCTTTTGTTATTAGGCCCTGTCTGAATTGTTTTTCATATACGTAAATGTTTTTTATCAATGGATTTAAGTACTATACTATTTGTAAGCCAGGGGCTGTTTTGTCTCTTTGCTGAGATCTGCTTTGTTTTCATTGGACAATGCCTATTATAGAGGTTATGGGTTTTGTGTAGAAATATTTTGACACATTCATCAATATCGTGGCTGTCTGCTAATTCACCCAGCCAGTCAGTGTTGTGTAAAACAGTAATAAAATTATTTACTGATGACTCATCGTGTAGTCGAAAAGAGATCTTAGTCATGTCCTGAGGCAGTCTACCTAAGTTGATTATGAGAAAAGTTGGGTAGTGTCATATCTGAATGCAAAAGACAGTGATTGTGTGAATGATGGTGAAAATGTTTTTTTTTTTGGGGGGTCACCTTGCCTTTAAATGTCAGGCATGTTAAAAAAAAATATATATTCATAAATTCACACGCACCTACAATCATTCCACGTCACAATTTCACATGCATCTACACTCACTCCATGTCAAATTATTTACCTGCTTCAGCTCTATCAAAGCCTTTAGAATCCACTGCTGGTACTAAGAAAATCTGTGTATCTTGTAGCAGTTTCTGTACTTCTCTATTTTTCTTGGCCCAGCCACTGCCAAGATGTCTTGCTAATCGGATGACCAATTCCCTTCCTACAGGCTGAGCTCCATACAGTCCGCCAAGAATTAACACACGTACACGGTTATCAATGCCACTCTCAATCTGTTAAAGGAATAAAAATATGCAGCAGCGCACCATTTGTAAAGATTAACAGTGCTGTTATAAAGGAAGGAAAGATGGGTGTTGCATGCAAAGAGTATGTAACCTTTATTCGGAGCATGTTAAACACACCCACATAGGCTCCCCTCCAACCAGCGAACCATCGTTAAGGGTTTGGTGATGGGGCCCCATCATCAAATCAACGACTCAGTTCAGCTAATTAAAATGCGAGTTTAACAATGACAAAGGTGACGTGGTTACCACTCGCGGTTTGTCATTGGAATTCCTGCATAGAGCTGGTTGTGGAAAGTTGTCTGTCTTTTGGCTGCTGCTTAGCCTAGACAACTGTGGCGTGCACTAAACACTACTCCTTTGTATATAGTGTACATATGTGTAAATAGCACTTTGTTATACTTGGTGAAAGAAAAGACAAAAATCTTATATAACCACAATTACTTGGTGAAGGAAAAGACAAAAGTCTGGAATTAATCTAACTGATTTTTTGAAGGAAATACAATTTCAATACATCTTCTACTGTGTTTCTTTACTCCAAGCTCCCTTTACACTCAGGTTAACAGGCCATTGAACCTGAGGTTGTAATAATGGGCAACAGAGGTGCTAGTCCTGGGTCCCCACAAAGAAGGGTTCTGGGCAACCTAGGCACAAAAATATACTCTGAAACCGAACTTATATGACATTAAACATTTTGAAGAGACATTTGTTAAGCTTTTCAAACAAATTCATATCATTTGAAGGAAAAACAAAAACAAAGCTGGCTGATGCTATAAAATAATACCAGTGAGTAATGAGACAATAAAATTTCAGTGGTGTCAGGGGATGCCCTGGTTACTTGCCTTGGGCTTTCTTAACTCTTAAACCACCACTGTTGATCAGTAAAAAATATAAGGCTTTAATAGTAAAAATCCTAAATTTTAACTTATGTGTGTGTAAGCCTAGGAATTGACGTACATTTTTGCTTTATAATTGTGTTGTTTATTTGAAGGCTTATTTGATTGTTTATTTTATTTCCAATCAGTATGCAATACATATTGTTTGTCTTTCCCAGATTAAGTGAGAGTCTATTGGTTATTGTGCAAAACTGGATTTTTTTGAAGTTGTTTGCTGTGTTGCTTAGTGCAGTAGGGTTATAATGTTGATATTAGCTTTCTGAGGGGCCAGTGCCCTCACTGCACAGTTCCAGACCAGACCTCCTGGTGGATCAAGGCATGATCAACCTAGCTCTTACAGCTGGCCCCACACAGTCTAATGTACAAACCACAGCCCAGCTGGTCAGGAATTGTTTTGAAAAACTTGTCCAGTTCCCTCTTTAACCCTTTGACTGTTTCGGTCATATATATATGTCTTACGAGCCAATATTTTGACGTATATAGTAAGTATACTCAAAAATTCTAGCGGCTTCAAATCAAGCTGGAGAAAGCTGGTAGGCCCACATGTGAGAGAATGAGTGTGTGTGGCCAGTGTGCACAGTATAAAAAAAATCCTGCAGCATGCAGTGCATAATGAGAAAAAAAACTCAAACTGTGTTTTTAGATCAAAACGCCGACTTTGAGGTGTATTTTCATATAGTATTTATGGTTGTATTCTCGTTTTCTTGGTCTCATTTGATAGAATGGAAGACTTATTATAGAAATAGAGATGATTTTGATTGGTTTCACGATGAAAAGTACCTTGAAATTGAGCTCAAAGTAGCGGAAATGTTCGATTTTTGCCAATGTTCAAGAGTAAACAAATGATGTCATTGTCCAATAAGTGTCCAACTAGCCATTCTAATACGCAGTCATGAATGGAATGACGTTATTTATACAATTATTACAATAATGCAGTAATCTGCATAACAGTAAATCTTCTATTTTTTGTGTGAATAAAAATTCAAAATGGAAAGCAAGAGTAATATAAGAGGAGCCTGGAGACGTGACTGATGAACAGAGAAAATGTTATTTTAGTGCCAGGAATGTCTGCATTGTTCATTCTAGACCCTATTTTGAAATTGGCATCTTTCTTAATTTTCGTGAAATAGGCCAAATTGCCAATTCTGACCACTTTATTGGGTAGTTGAAATTGGTAAATGGGCAGTTTCTTGACTCAATCGATTGAACAAATGGAGTTCTAAAGAAATAGCTATGAGTTTGGTCGACTGGAACAATGGAATTGGCCGAAAATAGGGCTCAAAGTGGGCAAAATCGCCGATGTGTAATTATCACCGAGATTGCTAACTTTGCGAGAGCGTAATTTTGCAAGTTTTCCAGCAAATTTCATACTTTTGGTGTCATTACCATCGGGAAAAGATTCTCTATCATTTCATTAGAAATTTTTTTTTGTTTTTCAAAAATTTTGCGCCACAGACACTTCAGGATTGGGGGTCGCAACAGTCAAAGAGTTAAGACAACCAGAGGTTTGTTGGTAAATCTCCTATTGCACAAAGGGAGGGTAATGAAAAAGTCAGAGACCAACCCACTCTTCAATAGAGTGAAGATTATTTAACAGAAGTTAATTTGTTCCTCATAGGAACAAATTAACATCTGAACAAGGGAAGATGTTGATGTTTTTGAACTTCAATTTGAGAATTTTTAATTATAGCTATTAGAGTTATACAGTCAACCCTTGGTTTTCGATTGTAATCCGTTCCAGATGGATCAGCTAAAACCAAAATCGGTGAAAACCAAAACTATTTTCCCCATAAGAAATAATGGAATTTCAATTAATCTGTTCCAGAAACCCAGAAGTTTGGAAAAAAAAAAATTGGGGGGGCCTTAAAGATAGATTTACATGCACAAATGAATGAACTCTATGTGGCACTTACCTTTATTGAAGACTGATGTTGCTGGATGGAAGAGAGGGAGGAGGGGAGAGGGAAGAGACCCTATTTTTTGGAAGGGGAATCCCCTTCCATAAGGAATTTAGGTACCAAGTCCTTATCCAGGGTCACTTCCCTGCATGCCTGCTACACTCCCTCTCTGCATACCTGCTACACTCCCTCCCTGCATACCTGCTACACTCCCTCCCTGCATACCTGCTACACTCTTTCCCTGCATACCTGCTACACTCCCTCCCTGCATACATGCTACACTCCCTCCCTGCATACATGCTACACTCCCTCCCTGCATGCATGCTACACTCCCTCCCTGCATGCATGCTACACTCCCTGCATGCATGCTACACTCCCTGCAGGCATGCTACACTCCCTGCAGGCATGCTACACTCCCTGCAGGCATGCTACACTCCCTGCAGGCATGCTACACTCCCTGCAGGCATGCTACACTCCCTGCAGGCATGCTACACTCCCTGCAGGCATGCTACACTCCCTGCAGGCATGCTACACTCCCTGCAGGCATGCTACACTCCCTGCAGGCATGCTACACACCCTGCAGGCATGCTACACCCCTGCAGGCATGCTACACTCCTGCAGGCATGCTACACTCCCTGCAGGCATGCTACACTCCCTGCAGGCATGCTACACTCCTGCAGGCATGCTACACTCCTGCAGGCATGCTACACTCCCTGCAGGCATGCTACACTCCCTGCAGGCAGACACTCCTGCGGCTGACACTCCCTGCAGGCATGCTACACTCCTGCAGGCATGCTACACTCCCTGCAGGCATGCTACACTCCCTGCAGGCATGCTACACTCCTGCAGGCATGCTACACTCCCTGCAGGCATGCTACACTCCCTGCAGGCATGCTACACTCCCTGCAGGCATGCTACACTCCCTGCATGCATGCTACACTCCCTGCATGCATGCTACACTCCCTGCATGCATAGCTACACTCCTGCATGCATGCTACACTCCCTGCATGCATGCTACACTCCCTGCATGCATGCTACACTCCCTGCATGCATGCTACACTCCTGCATGCATGCTACCTCCCTGCATGCATGCTACACTCCCTGCATGCATGCTACACTCCCTGCATGCATGCTACACTCCTGCATGCATGCTACACTCCCTGCATGCATGCTACACTCCCTGCATGCATGCTACACTCCCTGCATCATGCTACACTCCCTGCATCATGCTACACTCCCTGCATACATGCTACACTCCCTGCATACATGCTACACTCCTGCATACATGCTACACTCCTGCATACATGCTACACTCCCTGCATACATGCTACACTCCCTGCATACATGCTACACTCCCTGCATACATGCTACACTCCCTGCATACATGCTACACTCCCTGCATACATGCTACACTCCCTGCATACATGCTACACTCCCTGCATACATGCTACACTCCCTCCCTGCATACATGCTACACTCCCTGCATACATGCTACACTCCCTGCATACATGCTACACTCCCTGCATGCATGCTACACTCCCTGCATACATGCTACATTCCCTGCATACATGCTACACTCTTAAACTCCATCGTGTTCCTCACTTTCTTTACCAAAGGACTGGCACTAGGAGCTTTCTTTGGGCCCATGGTAGCTTATTTAGTAGTCACACACAATAATCAAGGGCCAAAAACAATGAATTGTTAATAAATGTTTTGTATGAACTCCTGGGGTGATGTTCACTCAAGCATAAACAATGCTAGACTGCATGACAATGTGTGTGGGTGGCGCACAGCACTGGTGGACAGGTTCAGTACCATCGGCGAAAACTGAGAAAATCAGCAAAAACTGAGACAATTTTTCCTCGAAAAAAGTGATTGAAAACCAAAATCGGTGAAAACTGAGACAATCGAAAACCAAGGGATGACTGTATATGAATACTGTTTAATTTTAAGTATAGAATAATGTATGTTTTTCTATTTTTCAATGTATTCCTTCAAAGTTAAATTTTTTTTTTTTTTTTCCAACAAGTCGGCCGTCTCCCACCGAGGCAGGGTGACCCAAAAAGAAAGAAAATCCAAAAAAAGAAAATACTTTCATCATCATTCAACACTTTCACCTCACTCATACATAATCACTGTCTTTGCAGAGGCGCTCAGGTACGACAGCTGAAAATAAGTCCCTCCCAGCTGTCACTATCCCAGACCCCTCCTTTAACCCTTAACCCTTTGGGGGTCGACAGGCCTTCTCGGAAACCTGTTCCCAGGGTCGAAAAATATTCGGAAAAAAAAAAATATTTTATCTTATGAAATGATAGTTTTTTTTCTTTCTAAATCTAAATGGCTAAACAAAAAATTTTTGCGATCAATACTTACGGAGATATGGAGGCTTCAAGTTGACCAAAATTGAACCGCTGACAGCAACATCGGTGACTTCCGGTTGGCCGGTAATCGTTTTTTTTTTTCTTGAAGTTGTTTTCTTAATTTTAATTTTTTTTTTTCAAATAACTTTTATGGCCTGTGAGACCAATATAAGTGCTGTTTTTCAAATATTCACTCGCTATTTCTACACAATATTGACAAAGTTTGTTATCACTATTTTGTTTACACAATTTATTTACAAATATTTACAATAACAAATATTATTTATTTCTATTGTTCAATCATATATATAGATATATAGAGTCACTGGACATGTTTCTAGAAGTTCTGCAGCCTGTGGAAGTCTCTGAAACATGGTTCCATGCACAGTGGTGTTTCACATTCTACACACATATAACGAATGTCTTTGCATTGCTGTGGGCGCCTTTTTGTATGTGCACAGACATAACACCTCTTCTGAGCCTTTTTCTTGCAAGCAGTAGCAGGCAGTTTTGTTAGGAAGTGTTCACCATGCCTCAGACGAGAGGGTAGTTGTCGTTAATTTTGTGGGCGGTTTTCTATTACAGGTGGTGTTCCTTGGTACTTGGTGATTATTTGCCTGATGACAGACAAACAAAATTCGCCATATGGTGGTTTGTTTGTGGTCTTCAACTTATAAACATTATAAGCATTGAGCATGGAAATGTCCAGAATGTGAAAAAAGTTTTATGTACCACTTATAAGTCTTTCTAACACAATCAGCAAACCCAATCTGCATGTCACATTTGTTCACTGAATGCATATTGAGAGTGTAGTCCATCACAGCTGTAGGTTTTAGAATGGGTTCATCGGTCTCTCTATTCACCCTGCCACTGTCTGCCATTTCATTAGGGTGAACTGATGACAACAGTGTGACATCTCGTTTGTCATGCCACCGAAATGCCATGATATAATTGGCAGCAAACGCCTGCACCTCACCTCTACGAGTGCCTGCATCGAACCTAGGCATATGCTTACGATTTGCACGAACTGTTCCGCACACATCTGTCATGTTCACATGCAAAAAATCACTGAGGGTGGGGCTTGTGTACCAGTTATCAGTATATAATATATGCCCCTTGCTAAGATATGGTTCCATCATTGTTCTAACCACATAACCAGAGATGCCCAGTAACTTCCTGGTATCTTTCAATGTATTACTTCCAGTGTACACAATAATATCCAATACAAGACCACTGTAGCAATCACAAAGCACAAACAACTTTATACCAAAGCGTTTCCTTTTGCTTGGTATATACTGCTTGAATTACAGTCTACCTTTGAACAGAATAAAAGACTCATCAATAACAAGCTTCCTGAAGGGATAAAAATACATATTGAATTTCTCTTTCAGATACAGAAACACATTCCTAATCTTATATAACCTGTCGGTTCTGTCAGGCCTGGTTTTGTCTGAAAAATGTAACATGCGTAACAGTAGCACAAATCGATTCACTGGTATAATATCACTGAAAGCTGGTGTTGCAATCAATCAGTCTGTTGACCAGTATGATTTGATACGGTGCTTATACACATGTGGCATAAGCATTATTGTGGCAAAGAAAAGATACATCTCTGCCACAGTTGTCTCCTTCCACTGGTGTAGACGTGATTTTGGTGAAAGAATCGTGTTTGCCATTGTGTAATCAAAGTATCTGTTGCTTTCCCTGATAATAATGTCCATCAGGGGTTCGTCAAAGAATAACTGGAAACATTCCTTTTCAGTGGCATTGTTCCCAAGTGGACAAGATGGGCGTATTCCACTGTGACTGTCATCAAACTGATGGGGATTAGGAATAAAATTCACAGCTTCCTGCCAATCCCAGGTGCAGTCTGCTGGTGGGTACTGGATATTTACAGGTGGTTGTGGGGGTTGTGGAAGTGGAGGTTGTGGTTGTGGGGGTTGGTGGGTGGGTGAGGGTTGGCTTTGTTGTAGCTGAGCTGACTCAGCGGCGTTGGTGCCAGCATGGTCCACTGCTGGTGCCTCGCACCCGGCACCACCACTACCAGTTGCATGCACATTTCTCATACCAATTGCAACACTATCATCTTCATTTTCACTATCACTTCCTGCTGTACGCCCACGGGATGTACTCCGAGATGTACTCCTAACCCTTGGAAGAGCACATGGCACACTACCAGAGCGCATATACCGTCGTATATACTGACGCTTCACTGGTGAATATTCCCCTTCACTCGCGCTACTGGAACTATTTCGAAGGGCTTGGAGTTCATATTCACTATCACTATCATCACCATTGCTCACATCTGAGTCCGGGATATGAGTAAATAGGAGTTTCCGCCTTCATTCTGGTACAACTGGATGTGAACAAGACACCACAGCACCAGAGGTGGACGGCTGTGGGTCATCTGGGTTTTCCTCACTTATACCAGTATTATGGTCACTAGTTTCGGTCACAACCGCCTCAAAACCTTGAAAGTCACCTTCACTGACACCCCCATCACTGTTAGAACTGTCACTGGGGAATAATAATGTCCCAATTCGCCGAGGAGTAAGGTGTTTCTTGCTGCGAGGCATGCTGGATAAGGTGTACTGAAATGGTGTTCCCACAATGCACCACTGGGTGCCCGATTTTTTTCCTACTGCGCACACTGACCCTAGGCCTACCAGCTGTTTCCAGCTTAATTTGAAGCCGCTAGAATTTATGCGTACTAGTACAGCACCAACCCCTGCTCGTAAAACGTACTAGTACAGCACCAACCCTGAAAGGGTTAAACTGTCCACACGTAGATATACGTTCACCTGCGTACTGCTCCGAATATTTTGAAAAAAAAAAAAAAAAAAATTTTTTTAAAAATGAAGAGCGCATTTTTATAAACAGGATAGGCTAAAACAAATATTTTTAGGGCTAGTACTTACCGAGATATAAGCCTGCCAATTTGGTGCTGGATGCTTACCTGACGGCAACATCAAGTCCTGCCGCTGGCAGAAGTATTGCTGATACACTTTTTTTTTCTAGTTTTTATTTTAATTTATATAATTTTCATATTCTGATAATTGCAATTTATAATAGTTCTTGTGATTTCATAGCCAATCTTTGTTCTAACACTAATATTATGTACTGAAATAGTACTCAAATAGTCACAATCACACCAACAGGTGAACATTTTCACCTGCCTTGGTCATTTACTATTGTCTATAAATATATACGAAGTATTTATAGGTCCCAGCAATGTTTTAGACATCCTGGAGTATATATGAAACTCCTTGAAGAATGGTGTTATGACAATTGCCAGATAACTACTGATAAGGCAGTGACATTTATGAATGAATGTGTGCAGGGAACCCTTGCTTTTTCACTCTGTATCTATTTATCTATCTGTCTGTCTGTCTGTATCTGTCTGTCTGTCTGTCTGTATCTGTCTGTCTATCTGTCTGTATCTGTCTGTGACTGTCTAGCTCAGCTTATCTGTCTTTCTGTCTGCCTGTGTGCCTGGAGTATATGAAACTCCTTGAAGAATGGTGAGTTGACAAGTGTCAGATAACTCTTAACAGCCCAGTGACATTTGATAAATGTCAGCAGTGCTGGAGGGAACCCTCCCTTTTTCAATGTCTATCTGTCTGTCTGTCTGTGTCTGTCTGTCTGTCTGTATCTGTCTGTCTGTCTGTCTAGCTCTGCTTATGTCTGTCCAGCTCTGCTTATCTGTCTTTCTGTCTGCCTGTGTGTGTCTTTCCGTCTGCTTGTCTCGGTCTCAGAGTGCGGCTCGTAAGCCAACAGATACTATACAAGATGCAGAAGTGACGATGCGTATTACTTGCCAGTCATGCTTATTATGTCTTATATCTACAAACATTGTATAGCACTTTGCCTGGAATTTTTGGGTTATCCTAGGTAATTTACACTATGTATAATAACTGTACTTATGTGTATATGTGAGAGAGAGACAGAGATATAGGACATATAGATATAGATAGACATATAGACAGACAAATATAGACAGACAAAGATATAGACAGACAAAGATATAGACAGATTTTTTTTTTTTTTATTAACACATCGGCCGATTCCCACCAAGGCAGGGTGGCCCAGAAAAAAAAAACTTTCGTAATCATTCACTCCATCACTGTCTTGCCAGAGGTGTGCTTTACACTACAGTTATAAAACTGCAACATTAACACCCCTCCTTCAGAGTGCAGACACTGTACTTCCCATCTCCAGGACTCAAGTCCGGCCTGCCGGTTTCCCTGAATCCCTTCATAAATGTTACTTTGCTCACACTCCAACAGCACGTCAAGTATTAAAAACCATTTATCTACATTCACTCCTATCAAATACGCACACGCATGCTTGCTGGAAATCCAAGCCCCTCGCACACAAAACCTCTTTTACCCCCTCCCTCCAACCTTTCCTAGGCCGACCCCTACCCTGCCTTCCCTCCACTACAGATTTATACACTCTCGAGGTCATTCTGTTTCGTTCCATTCTCTCTACATGTCCGAACCACCTCAACAACCCCTCCTCAGCCCTCTGGATAATAGTTTTGGTAATCCCGCACCTCCTCCTAATTTCCAAACTCTGAATTCTCTGCATTATATTCACACCACACACATTGACCTCAGACATGACATCTCTACTGCCTCCAGCCTTCTCCTCATTGCGACATTCATCACCCATGCTTCACACCCATATAAGAGTGTTGGTATAACTATACTCTCATACATTCCCCTCTTAACTTCCATGGACAAAGTTCTTTGTCTCCACAGACTCCGAAGTGCACCACTCACCCTTTTCCCCTCATCAATTCTATGATTCACCTCATCCTTCATAGACCCATCTGCTGACATGTCCACTCCCAAATATCTGAATACATTCACCTCCTCCATATTCTCTTGCTCCAATCTGATATCCAATCTTTCGTCACCTAATCTTTTTGTTATCCTCATCACCTTACTCTTTCCTATATTCACTTTCAATTTTCTTCTTTTACATACCTTACCAAATTCATCCACCAACCTCTGCAACTTATCTTCAGAATCTCCCAAAAGCACAGTGTCATCAGCAAAAAGCAACTGTGACAACTCCCACTTTGTATTTGATTCTTTGTCTTTTAACCCCACACCTCTTGCCAAGACCCTCGCATTCACTTCTCTTACAACCCAATCTATAAATATATTGAACAACCACGGTGACATCACACATCCCTGTCTAAGGCCTACTTTTACCGAGAAATAATCTCCCTCTCTCCTACACACTCTAACCTGAGCCTCACTATCCTCATAAAAGCTCTTCACTGCTTTCAGTAACCTACCTCCTATTCCATACACCTGCAACATCTGCCACATTGCCCCCTATCCACCCTGTCATACGCCTTTTCCAAATCCATAAATGCCACAAAAACCTCTTTACCCTTATTTAAATACTGTTCACCTATATGTTTCACTATAAACACTTAGTCAACACACCCCCTACCTTTATTAAAGACCCCTTGTTCATCTGCTATCCTACTCTCCGTCTTACTCTTAATTCTTTCAATAATAACTCTACCATACACTTTACCTGGTATACTCAACAGACTTATTCCCCTATAATTTTTGCACTCTCTTTTGTCCCCTTTGCCTTTATACAAAGAAACAATACACGCTCTCTGCCAGTCCCTAGGTACCTTATCCTCTTCCATACATGTATTAAATAATAGCACCAACCACTCCAAAACTATATCTCTGCCTGCTTTTAACATTTCTACCTTTATCCCATCAATCCCAGCTGCCTTACCCCCTTTCATTCTACCTACTGCCTCACGAACTTCCCCCACACTCACAACTGGCTCTTCCGCACTCCTACAAGATGTTATTCCTCCTTGCCCTATACACGAAATCACAGCTTCCCTGTCTTCATCAACATTTAACAACTCCTCAAAATATCCCCTCCATCTTCCCGATACCTCTAACTCTCCATTTAATAACTCTCCTCTCCTATTTTTAACTGTCAAATCCATTTGTTCCCTAGGCTTCCTCAACTTATTAATCTCACTCCAAAACTTTTTCTTATTTTCACCAAAATTTGTTGATAACATCTCACCCACTCTCTCATTTGCTCTCTGTTTACATTGCTTGACCACTCTCTTAACCTCTCTTTTTTTCTTCATATACTCTTCCCTCCTTGCATCACTTCTACTTTGTAAAAACCTCTCATATGCTAACTTTTTTCTCCCTTACTACTCTCTTTACATCATCATTCCACCAGATAGACAGAGTTATAGACAGATAGAGAGACAGCCAGAGACAGCCAAAGCCAGCCAGCCTGCCGAATACATAAGAACATAAGAAAGAAGGAACACTGCATCAGGCCTACTGGCCCATGCAAGGCAGGTCCATGTCACCCCCAGCTTAAACCAATGACCCACCTAGTCAGGTCACATCCTCTGAAGGAAGGAGCATGGCATCAGACCTAGTAGCACAAGCTAGTCAGGTCCAACTCACACTCACCCACAGCCACTCATGTATTTAACTAACCTATTTTTACTTTCCTCTTATAAGGGGAGTGTTAATGCTACATGACATCATTGAATACCTGGTGTTTGCCACACTATTTGCTCTAGCTGGCAGTCAATTGAACTGGTGCTCCCACAACGTACTAAGTGGTCCCAGATTTTTTTATACTGCGCACACTGAGTGTGCAGACCCATTCTCTCATGTCTAGGCGACTCAGGCCTATCGCACTAAATTTGAAGGAATGAAAAATAAAATGTAGATCTACGTTCGGAGCAGTACGCACGTGCACGTATATCTACGTGTGGACAGTTTAAGGGTTAAAGTGCAGGCATTGTACTTCCCATTTCCAGGACTCAAGTCCAACTACATCAATTAACTGGTTTCCCTGAATCCCTTCACAAAATGTTACCCTGCTCACACTCCAACAGCTCGTCAGGTCCCAAAAACCATTCGTCTCCATTCACTCCTATCTAACACGCTCACACATGCTTGCCGGAGGTCCAAGCCCTTCGCCAACAAAACCTCCTTTACCCCCTCCCTCCAACCTTTTCGAGAACGACCCCTACCCCGCCTTCCTTCTCCTACAGATTTATACGCTCTCCAAGTCATTCTACTTTGATCCATTCTCTCTAAATGACCAAACCACCTCAACAACCCCTCTTCAGCCCTCTGACTAATACTTTTAGTAACTCCACACCTCCTAATTTCCACACTCCGAATTTTCTGCATAATATTTACACCACACATTGCCCTTAGACAAAACATCTCCACTGCCTCCAGCCGCTGCCTCCTCGCTGCAGCATTTGTAACCCATGCTTCACACCCATATAAGAGTGTTGGTACCACATTACTTTCGTACATTCCCTTCTTTGCCTAAAGGGATAACGTTTTTTGTCTCCACAGATACCTCAACGCACCACTCACCTTTTTTCCTTCATCAATTCTATGGTTAACCTCATCCTTCATATACCCATCCGCTGACACGTCAACTCCCAAATATCTGAAAACATTCACTTCTTCCATAATCCCTCTCTCCAATGTGATATCCATTTTTTTTTTATTTAAATCGTTTGATACCTTCATCACCTTACTCTTATCTATGTTCACTTTCAACTTTCTACCTTTACACACCCTCCCAAACTCGTCCACTAACCTTTGCAACTTTTCTTTAGAATCTCCCATAAGCACAGTGTCAACTCCCATTTTGTATTTAATTCCCCATAATTTAATCCCACTCCTCTCCCCAACACCCTAGCATTTACCTCTTTTACAACCCCATCTATAAATATATTAAACAACCATGGTGACATTACACAGCCCTGTCTAAGACCTACTTTTACCGGGAAGTAATCTCCCTCTCTCCTACACATCCTAACCTGAGCCTCACTATCCTCATAAAAACTCTTTACAGCATTCAGTACCTTACTACCTATTCCATACACTTGCAACATTTGCCACATTGCTTCCCTATCCACTCTATCATATGCCTTTTCTAAATCCATAAATACAATGAAAACTTCCCTACCTTTATCTAAATACTGTTCACATATATGCTTCACTGTAAACACTTGATCTACACATCCCCTACCCACTCTAAAGCCTCCTTGCTCATCTGCAATACTCTCTGTCTTACCTCTAATTCTTTCAATAATAACCCTACCGTACACTTTACTTGGTATACTCAGTAAACTTATTCCCCTATAATTCTTACAATCTCTTTTATCCCTCTTCCCTTTATATAAAGGAACTATACATGCTCTCTGCCAATATCTAGGCACTTTCCCCTCTTTCATACATTAAACAACAATACCAACCACTCCAACACTATATCCCCCCCTGCTTTAAACATTTCTGTCATTATCCCGTCAGTTCCAGCTGCTTTACCCCCTTTCATTCTATGTAATGCCTCACGCACCTCCCCCACACTCACATCCTGCTCTTCTTCACTCCTAAACGATGTTATACTCCCTGGCCAGTGCATGAAATTACCGCCTCCCTTTTTTCATCGACATTTAAAAGTTCCTCAAAATATTCCCGCCATCTACCCAATACCTCCAGCTCCCCATCTACTAACTCCCCTACTCTGTTTTTAACTGACAAATCCATTCGTTCCCTAGGCTTTCTTACCTAGTTTATCTCACTCCAAAATTTTTTCTTGTTTTCAGCAAAATTTCTTGACAAGAGCCTCTCCCATTCTTTCATCTACTCTTCTTTTGCACTCTCTCACCACTCTCTTCACCTTTCTTTTAATCTCCATATACTCTGCTCTTCTATTAACACTTCTGTTTTGTAAAAACCTCTCATAAGCTACCTTTTTCTCTTTTATCACACCCTTTACTTCTTCATTCCACCACTCACTCCTCTTTCCTCCTGCACCCACCCTCCTATAGCCACAAACTTCTGCCCCACATTCTAATACTGCATTTTTAAAACTATTCCAACTTTCTTCAACCCCCCCACTACTCATACTTGCACTAGCCCACCTTTCTGCCAATAGTTGCTTATATCTCACCCTAACTTCCTCCTCCTTTAGTTTATACACTTTTTACCTCTCTCTTACCTCCTGTTGCCATTTTCTTTTTGTCCCATCTACCTTGTATAATGTATAATGAAAATATTTTGTGTCAGTTAATTCAGTTTGGTAATGGAGAGAGAGAGGCTTGTTCTAGTTGTGAACTATAATTTTGGATTTTCAATTTGCAATTACAGTACAGTAATGTATGTTTTTCTTTTTTTTAGTTTTGAAAATGTTTCTTAAAGCTTTAAATAAACAGCATTATGATGGTTTTGGATGTTTTCGTTTTATGTTTAATATAACTTGAAATTATCCAGACTTCTAGTTTATAATTGATTTCTGATTATGTCTTCATCGGATTAGTAATTATGCAGGTACCTTCAGTTTTTTTTTTTTAAATTGTAAGCCTTACAGTTAGTAATTAACAATGACAAAGGCATCTCAGAGAAATTAATTTATTTAATATTTAACCCTTCTAGGTTATTTAATACCTATTGAGCAGTAAGCATTCCCTTATATAATGAACACAGTTGCCATAATTTTAAAAATAAAATGATTGAAAAAGCAACAGTATAGGCTTAAAATAAAGTGTTGGTATCATCCCATCCCTTGCTAACAGTATACTAAATGAAGATGAATGTGATAAAAGCAAAGGAGCCAAAAGAGATCTCACTACAAGAGCAAATTAGATACACAAAAGATAAAAGATACAAGAAAGCTGGAAAAGTGACCCCTAATACCAATATTCAAGAAAAGGGCAAGTAAGAAACCCTAAAATACAAACCAGTAGCTCAGAAATATATTGTGAAAAGTTTTGAAGACTGTAGAAAAACTGTTGATAGACCTTATTAAGACTCTCTCCGACCTCTGCCCTTCTGACTTTAACCTTGTTCATCGTTTTCGTGTCATCTGTCCCTCTCTGCCCTATTTCTATGGCCTTCCCAAAACTCACAAACCTGATATTCCTCTACGTCCCATCATATCTTCTAGAGGTTCTGTCTCTTATTCTCTTGCGTCCTGGCTAGCCAAAACCCTCACTCCTTTTCTTGGTACTTTTTCTCCTGCCCACCTTCGTCACTCTCAAGACTTCATCGAACGTGTTCGCTCTCTCCCGACCTGTAAGATGCTTAGTCTTGATGTCGAGTCCCTCTTCACTAATGTCCCTCTGGATGATGTCCTTAATTTTCTCGGAGAGAAGGCCAATGAAGGGTTACTTCATCTCCCTATACCTACTGATGTCTTTCTTGATCTTATCCGACTTTGCGTGGACTCTAACTCCTTTTCCTTTCAAGGTAAATATTATTCTCAAACCTTTGGTGTCGCTATGGGCTCTCCTCTATCTCCTGTTCTTGCTAATCTTTATATGGAATACTTCGAGACTGTTCTTCTTCCCACTATTGATGTACGTCCTTCACTCTGGCTCCGCTATGTAGATGACATCTTTGCTCTTTGGCCTCATGACTTAAGTCTCTTCCAACCTTTTCTTGATGCTCTTAATAATCTTGCCCTTCCATTAAGTTTAAAGCTGATTGGGAATCTAATTCTTTGCTTCCTTTCCTTGATGTTCATGTCCACCGTTCAGTTACAGGTTTTGCCTTCTCCGTGTACCGCAAGCCTATGCACAGTGGCATGTACATTCATTACTTCTCTTATCATGCCTCCTCTGTCAAGAAGAGTGTTCTTATCTCCTCTTTCTCCGTGCTCTCCGCATCTGTGATCCTCAGTTTCTTGAAGCAGAAATTTCCACTCTTCATAATTCTTTTCCCGCCTGGGCTACCCTTCCCATTTCATAGACTCTGCTTTCTCTCGTGCTAAACGGACTTTCTTCTCTCTAAACCCTCTACTCCTGAGAACTCTCCAGTCCTCTGCCTTCCCTACATCTCTGGTCTCTCTAATCTCAGCAACTCTCTCCGTTCCTTAGACATCAAACTTACCTTTCGCCAAACTAACACTCTTCGCACTAATCTAGTTCATACCTCCCCTACCTCCACAGATTCTCCTGGTGTCTACTCTATTTCTTGCTCCTCCTGTCCTCTTCAGTACTTCGGAGAAACTGGCCGATCTCTTTCTGACAGACTCAGGGAGCACAAAAATAGTGTTAGGCTTGCCGACACTAATAATGCTCTTTTCTGTCATGTCAGAGATCACAGTCATCCCATTGATTGGTCTTCTGCTAAAACTGTCTACCCTACGTCTAACTTTCATAGTCGCCGCCTGGTTGAATCCTCCCTTATACACAACTTTCCCTGTATGAATCTTAGCCCTGGCTTTGTCTCTGTTGATGCTTTCCTCTCTCATTACATTGTTAAATGCTCTAAACTTCAGAACACCCGTGACTTAACCTGATTCCTTCCCTGTCTTATCTTCCCCCTTCTCCTTTTTTCTCCTTGGGTTTTCCTTTCTTTCTGTTCTTTCTTTTGCCTTGTATTTTCCTTCATTTTTTCGCTTTTCTTCCCTCTCGTACCCCCCTTGCGGGCCGCTAGCCTCATAGCAGTGCTCCTTCCCATATGACTGTCTACTCTACTACCTTTACTACTACCTTTACTACTACCACTACTACCACTACTCCTACATTTCCCCACTCTCTTGTACCCTCCCCTGTCTGCCTGCCTATAAATACCCTTCCTCTGTCTCTGTGTGTTAGTGTGACTTTGTAAATGGTCCAAGTCGGGCCGAAACGTCGTCGTAAGCTCCTCTCTTTTATATGTGCGGGTTGTGTGTGTATACTTATTAACCTATTTGAGTTCTATGATAAGATGAGGGAAATTAGAAAGAAAATGGAAGGGTGGGAAGACAGCACATTTATGCTGTAAGAAGTCCTATAAATATCAGAGATATAAAGTGCTCCATTGAATAAAGAGCATCAGGAGACATCACAGGAGACATGACTGGCGAGAAGAAAATTTCTTAAAAAGTGCTTCTCATTTCCAAGTTATCTTTAATACTGTATGTGTGTGTAAAAGACCTGCCTGGGGAAATAAATTCCACCATGTCATTGTTTGAAGGTAATGTAAAGCTTCAAGATAACACAGACAAGCTGCCAAGAAATATATATGGAAATACCTGTGCACCCATTCGAAGAGAATGCACCTTCATACTCCAAGCATTATCATTTGCCAGGAATTCTGCAACATCCTTGTACTTGTTTTCAATGTCTGCCATGGCTGCATTTAGTGCAGAGTTATTAAGATACTCTTTCATGAGATTCTCAGTCACACCAAAGTCTTCTTCTGCTGACCATGTAGGAGAATCATCAACTTTGAGAGTAAAATTAACTTGAACAGCCCAAAGGTGTGGTACATCCACTTTCACACTACTTGCTTCATACCTGGAAAATATGCTCTATTATAGTATGAAGAAAACTTAAAAATTAATTAAAAATAAATATTCACATAAAAATTACATTACAGTACAAAACTCTGAATTCATTACATCCTTATTTGCTAAGTTAAAGGGCCACCTGCAAGAGAAGTGGCTTACTGTGGGTCACTGATTCATTCATTCATTCATTCACACACAAACACACACTCTCACTCACTCACTCTCACACATACACACGAAGTGTTTCCTTACACACACACACACACACACACACACACACATACAACAGGCCTAGTGTCTAATCGACATGTGCCTAGGACAAAATGGTAACTAACACACACATACACACACAAGCACACACACAAGCCACACACACACACACACACACACACACACACACAAACACACACAAACACACACAAACACACACAAACACACACAAACACACAAACTCACTCACTCATTCTCTCTCATTTGTTCTCTCTCTCTCTCTCTCAATGGATGGTCCAACTTGCAGGCTTTATGAATGAATGATGAATTTTATTTACTTTATTTGCTTTACTCATGAAATTCATTGTTTTATATGTATATGTTCTGCATGTGAGTTGAATATAGGTTACTAGAGCAACTTCCTTTAAGAGAATGGATTAACAAAAAATATTTAGGTGGAGATACTGGGATAATGAATGGGAAAGGATGAAGGAAGGAAGAGAGGGAAGAAATGAGGCAGTGACGGAGGATAGATTGATGGAGGCAGAGAGAGAGATGGGAGGGAGAGAGGATGAATGGATGCAGTGAGGACTTGATAATTTTGTTGAGTGGTGTTGGAGAGAAGAATGCAGCCCTGTGCACCTGTGTAATCCTGGTGATCTGTGCACCTGTGTAAGCCTGGAGATTTTTAAACCTTAGCACCTCTTAACTATGTATTTACCAGACAAAAAATAATTGATAAAGTTACAGGAAGGCCTGCTTTACAGCACTTCACTGCTTTACAGTACTTCACTAATGCAGCAGTTTTCAATTATACCCATTCTGCATTTATTCAGACTTCCTACAATAAATATATTCGCCACTCACTATAGGCTAAGGACGAAAATATTTTAAGGTAAGTAATATGTATACTGTATGTGCACTTTTTTAGGCCTAACACTCTTGCTCACTTTTAAATGCATTTGAAAGTGAAAGAAAATGCTGCTTCAATTTACAGCAATTTTCACTTTACAGCAGTAGCCCAGAACCTAACCTGCTGTAAATGTGGGGCTGTCCTGTACAGGAAGGCACCGCTTATAGGGTGAGTTAGATTCCAGGCTACCGCCATAAAGTGGAAATTGCTATAAAGCGAATCACTCTTTTTTTTAATTTTTAAATACAGTGGTCCCTCGACTAATGAAATTAATCCGTTCCAGAAGCTAGTTCTTAACACGAAAAATACGTAATTCGAAACCTTATTTCCCATAAGAAATAATGTAAATACAATTAATCCGTTCCACCCAAAAATATTCACAAAAAATACATTATAATTATAGTTCTACATACACAAAACAACATTATTAAAACTATAAATACTACTACTAATACTAAATAAAAAACAGATTAATAAATAACATTTACTTACCTTTATTGAAGAGAGTTGCAGGCATCTGGAAGATAAGGAGGACGACAGGGAGTGTGTGTTAGTGTTTGGAAGGGGAATCCCCCTCCAAAATGACTTCAGGTAACAAGTCCTTATCTGGGGTTACTTCCCTTCTTGGTCTTTTAATGCCACTAGGACCAGCTTGAGAGTCACTGGATCCCTGCCTCAAGAAATAACTGTCCACAGTCCTGTTTCTGGCACCTGTTTAATATTTTCCTGAAGTGCAACATGGCTCTGTCACTGAACTGGTTGCACAGATGGCTCATTTCAGCTTGCTCAGGGTGGTGTTTTTCAACAAAACTTTGCACATCGTTCCACTTGGAACAAATTTCCTTAATCCGTGAAGAAGGCACCTCCTTCACACTCTCTCCCTCCTCCTGTGAAGCAATAACCTCAGCTCTGGTCTGATGCTGTTCCAGTTCCAGCTCTTGCAGCTCTTCAGTTGTTAGCTCTACCCTGTGCTCCTCCTCCAACTCTTCCACATCCTCACCACTCACCTCCAACCCCAGGCTGTTCCCCAATACCACAATATCTTCCACAACAGGCACAGGGTCGTCAGGGTCAGCCTCAAATCCTTCAAAATCCCTCTTTTCAACACAATCCGGCCACAGTGGTCTCCAAGCAGAGTTCAAAGTCCTGGAAGTCACTCCCTCCCAAGCCTTACCTATAAGGCCTATGCAATGCACGATATTGAAGTGATCTTTCCAGAACTGTCTTAGGGTCAATGCAGTGTCTGAGGTCACATCAAAGCACTTCTGAAACACTGCTTTGGTGTACAGTTTCTTGAAGTTTGCAATGACCTGCTGGTCCATGGGCTGGATGAGAGTGGTGTTAGGAGGCAAGAACTTCACTCTGATGAAATTGAAGTTGTCAGACAACAACTCTTCCAAGTTGTGAGGATGAGCAGGAGCATTGTCCAGCACCAGGAGGCACTTGAGTGGCAATTTCTTTTCCAGGAGGTATTTCTTTACACTAGGGCCAAACACTCCAGTCAACCATTCCACGAAAAAGTTCTTAGTGACCCATGCATTACTGTTAGCCTTCCAATGCACACACAAATTATTCCTGTTAACATTGTGTTTCTTGAAGGCTCTGGGATTTTCTGCGTGATACACCAGTAAAGGCTTCACTTTAAAATCACCACTGGCATTGGCACACATCATAAGAGTTAACCTGTCTTTCATAGGCTTGTGTCCTGGCAGTGCCTTTTCCTCCTGAGTAATGAAGGTCCTGTTGGGCATTTTCTTCCAAAACAGGCCTGTTTCATCACAATTAAACACTTGTTGGGGGAGGAATTCTTCAGCCTCTACGAACCCCTTAAATTCACTCTCAAACTTTTCAGCTGCACGTTTGTCTGAGCTGGCTGCCTCACCATGTCTCACAACACTGTGTATGCCACTACGTTTCTTAAACCTCTCAAACCACTGGTTCCAGGCACTGTCTTGACAAGATCTGCGTGCAACTGCCTTGCCTTTTCACAAATTATCGCCGTGGAAATACTATCACCTGCTATCTGTTTATTGTTTATCCACACCATCAACAACTTCTCAACCTCGTCCACTGTTTTCGATCTATTTTTCGCTAACATATCAACCCCTTTTGCAACATTAGCTTCCTTGATCTCATTTCTCTTTGCCAGGATAGTGCTGATAGTAGATGCGCTTTTCTTGTACATCCTGGCAAGCTCAGAC
The DNA here is from genome assembly GCA_009830355.1 of Cherax destructor. Lineage (NCBI taxonomy): Eukaryota > Metazoa > Arthropoda > Malacostraca > Decapoda > Parastacidae > Cherax > Cherax destructor. The sequence goes on along the minus strand of WNWK01009978.1, from coordinate 50,944 downwards.
GTACGCCCCTCTCATATTTTTCTACAATCTCTTTCTTCAGTTCAATGGTGTTCCTCACTCTCTTTACCACAGGGGTGCCACTAGGAAGCTTCTTTGGACCCATGGTGACTTATTTCACAGTGACAATCACTTAACCAACAATAAACACAACAAAAGTATTGTGAATGTTTGAAAGAGCGCGCTGGGTAATGTTCTCTCAAGTGTAAACAACGCTTGACTGGCGTCCTGTCCGTATCACAGCGCTTGCACGGGGCAGACGGACAGGTCTGGTACGGTTCGCTACACGAGTAAATTTTCGCTACATGAAAGCGAAAAAAGCTTTCGTTACACGATTTTTTTGTTATATAGGACTTTCGTTAGTCAGGGTTCCACTGTACATGTAAAGGGCTAATAACATGTTTACAATATTGTATACAGTGGACCCCCGAGTTTCGGCCATAATTCGTTCCAGAAGGCTGTTCAAGTGCCATTACCGAACGAATTTGCTCCCTTAAGGAATAATGTAAAGTAGGTTAGTCCATTTCAGACCCCCAAAAATACACTTACAAAAGCACTTACAATAATACACTTACATAATTGTTCGAGTTTTGAGGTGATCGAAACTTGGGGTCCACTGTATTTAGTTGGCAATAGAAGAAGGCATAAAAAACAAAGTAACATGCATATACCATTACTTACCTTAAAATATTTGTAGTCTTAATGAAGAGAGGTGAGTAGTATTTATTGTAGGAAGTCAGGTGTGGTAGCCCACCTGGCTATCACACCTCACAATTATGTTTATTTGTTTTACTATGATTGTATATATTTTGTTTATATGATATGTAGCATATTTCTTATATAATTTTGAAAAAAGTTAGATAGAATAAAGAAAATGTCTATAATAACGTAATTACAGTGGTACTCCGAGTTTCGGTCATAATTCGTTCCAGAAGGCTGTTCGAGTGCCGTTACCAAACGAATTTGTTCCCATAAGGAATAACGTAAATTAGATTAGTCCATTTCAGACCCCCAAAAATACACTTACAAAAGCACTTACAATAATACACTTACATAATTGTTCGAGTTGGGAGCTGTACGAAACTCGGGGTACCACTGTATACATTTAAAGTGCCCCAGAGCGATTATTATTATTATACATATTGCCACTGACATACCTTGTTCACTGAGTTTAATCATTTCTAACCTGGCATTTAAAGTAAGAGGCTTACGATTCCTCTTTTTATCACAACTACCATTAGATGTCACTGTAAACAAGAAAGAATGAGACACAGAGAATATAAACAAACAGAGTGAACGGGTGGTGGGTGGTCACACGAATGCATATTAATACCTGTCTGGTTGCTAGTCATACATGTTCATTTTGCATTATGCAAACATTTGTGAAGCTTTCACCCCTCCTTACACTGTGTACAAGTTGTCTTCACGTTGGTGCAGTAGAATAAATAACAGCAACACTTCCATTCTCATGCAACAAACCATTTTTACAGCAAATGACACTATGAGTGAAGGGACAAGAAAGGAATATTTTTCTACGGTTACCCCCCAGTAATACTATACTGTACACAGCTTCTCTGGTGTTGGACTAAAGAAAATAGAATTCTTGCCATCACTCCTACAAGTTGCCCGGCTACTCCATCTCATATTTATATCAATTTATTCTACTATGGTTCTATGTATTATGTTTATATATGTAGCATGTTTCTTAAATAATTTAAAAAAAATCATAGATGGATTAATGAAAATGTTTATAATAACGTAATACAAGACATTTTAACTGCCCCACCCCAGAGCGATGATTATTATTACAGCCTGTCCTCGCTTAGCGACGTACTCGTTTACCGATGACTCTGTCTTACGATGGCTCTCTGACCAGTATGCACACCTAAATAATGTATATTAGAGCTGATTTCCTCTATTCTGTTTATTACAATATACAGTACACTACTGTAGAAATATTTAAAAAAATACCAGAAATGTTATAAATGGTGCAAAGGTGACATTAACCCCTTGAGGGTCCAGACCCCAATCTGAAAATTCCCCACAGGGTCCAAGAATTTAAAAAAAAAAACGTTATTATTATTTCTTACGAAATGGTAGAGAATCTTTTTCTGAAGGTAATAAAACAAAAACTATGAAATTTTATAAAAAAAAAAAATGACAAAATTACGCTTCTGCGAACTTTCCTGTGTCAGCGAAATTTATGCATCAGTGATTTTGCCCACTTTGAGTCCTATTTTTGGCCAATCCCATTGTTCCATTAGACCAAATTCTTAGCTATTTCGCTAGTATGTGATCCATTTTATCTATTGAGCACAAGAAATCATGCAATCAACTATTTCAATTACCCAATAAAGTGATCAGAAATTGGTAATTTGGCCAATTTCACATAAAGTTCAAAATATTACAATTTCAAAATAGGATTCAGAATAAACAATGCAGGCATTTCTGGAACTAAAATAACATTTCCTCTGTTTATTTGTTATGTTTCCAGGCTTTACAGATGAATTCCATTTTGATTTCTTTATTCACAAAGAATTTTTATTCACACCAAAAAATAGAAAACTTACTGTTATGCAATATTGTAATAAATGCATAAATAATATTAGCGCATTCGTGAACGCACATTAGACCCACCAGCCGAATCAGAGAAAACGTAATGTTTACTCTCCACCCGACTCTCCACTCGATAGTTGCACTGAATAAACAACTAGTACAAAAAACAATGGATTATAATGAAATGTTTGGATGAATGCGCAGAGTCTTGCTCACTCACCCAGAGACACAGCCAGACTGACTCACGAACGCGGCATCTGGACCGCCGGAAGCGTCCAATACAGCTGATAACCGAAAAAACAGCCGATAACCGGGATAGAATCAGCCAAAAAGGTGGGCGATAACCGAAATGGCCGATAACTGGAACGATCGATAACCGAGGGTCCACTATATCAAAGATAGTTGAATCAAACCCACTACCATTATAATATGCTCCTCACTTAGTGACAAATTCATTTACCGTTCTTACCGCTAATGCTCCAAACTGAGATCAACGTTTTATTTTTCCTGCCTCCAAATTTGGCACGATTGGCCTGAGATGCCTGGTCAGTATATAATGGGTCTTAACACTTTGTGTGTGCAGTATTAAAAAAATCTTGGACCACTCAGTACCTTGTGGGAGCACTAGTTCATGTGAGCACCAGCTAGAGCAAACAGCAAGGCAAACACCAGGATTCACTGATATCATGTCGTATTAACACTCCCCTTTTAAGAGGAAGGTTTATAAAATTGCTCAAAAACAGTGTTCAGAATATCTTGCTGCCAATTTTGTCAAGGCTGGGAACCAAAGCAATCATAGTGCTAGAGGAAGAGAGCACAACTTTGTAGTACCCACAGTCAGTGGCCAGGCTTCAAACACCTTTTATTGTACAGCAATAAAGGAATAGAACAGAGTGCCTGCACATGTCAAAGCCAGTCATAGCATGAACCAGTTCAAGAGAGCCAAAAGGAGTCTAATGAAAGTAGCGACAGAAAGGGAGGCGAATAATTTTTTATTTTTTTTTTAGCTAACACACAAGTACAAATACAAATACAAATATTTTATTTCATTGCTAGTTTACATAGGTTATGTTATTACAATCATAAATTGAAGTGCAAGGAGAGCCACTGGCATGCCATGGCATTAGGGGCAGCTTAATCTAATGGCTTATAGACTATGAACATAATATTAGAGAAATTGAGTGAGTTTGTCTTATTAGATCGTTCAAATTACAATATGATGATAATACATTGTTCAAATTACAATATGATGATATTACATTGTAACAAGTGATTAGTAGGATGGTAATATAATAGCTAAAATTGAAATTATTTTAAGGAAAATAACATTGAGCATTTTTGAGAGTAATTTACAGTATGAGTATTTAGTTTAGGGTGAGTAGGTGGTTACATAATAGTAAAAATTGAAATTATTTTATAGGAAAATAACATTGAGCATTTTTGAAAGTAATTTACAGTATGATTATTTAGTTTAGGGTGAGTAGGTGGTTTTTGAGTAGAGTCTTAAATTGATTTTCAGACAAGGTTATTTTAGTATTTACTGGTAATGAATTCCAGAGTCTGGGGCCCTTTATGTGCATAGAATTCTTACATAGGTTGATATGGACATGGGGTATATCAAAAAGTGATCTGTGTCTAGTGTTGTGGTCATGGGTCCTATTAAGGTAAATATAAATAATTCCTTTTACCTTATTCCTGTATATCTCCTTACCCTATATCACTCACTCATTTACCCCTACCTCACCTATGGAATCTGCGCATGGGGCTCTACATCAATAACTCATCTCAGACCACTAATAACACAACAAAAGGCAGCAGTTAGAATGATAACAAATTCCCACTCCAGGCAACATACTCCACCAATATTCAAAAACCTAAACTTACTCACCATACAAGACATCCATACTTTTTACTGTGCCTATTACATACATAGAACACTCTATGCAGATATTAACCCACCACTCAAACTTCTCCTTACTAATTTTAACAGGACACATGACCATAACACTAGACACAGATCACTCCTCGATGTTCCCGTGTCCACCTAACACTATGTAAAACTCAATGCACATAAAGCACGAAAATTTGGAATTCATTACCTGTCATTGCCAAAGAAACCCTACCTGTACCCCAATTCAAAGCGATGCTAAAAACCACCTTCTCACCCAAAGCTAATTGCTCCATATCAACCATTCCCAGCAAAGTAGAATAATCACTTAACGTAAAACCTGACTTTAAAGTCAATGTATTGTATGAATGAACGAATGAATGAATGTAAAACCTGTTATGAATAATACTTACTTAGCTAATTATTCCCACAACACTTACATTATAATGACCACGTAAACTAACTGCAATGCAATTAATTGTTTTAAATTGTTATCTCACTCAATTAGTTGCATTGCTGCAATAAATTGCTACAATTAATTGATATGTTCAACTTATATTCAAACTTTAAAACTTAGATATGCAACTTTACTTATTTTATAAATTATCAACCATAACTTTTTATTATTATAATAAATTATTATTGCTTTAATTTGTTTAATCTGATTTAATTAATTTTATAATGAAGACAAAAGTACAAAACTATGTTCAAATTTCATAGCTTAAATACTCACCTTTACTCATTGTATACTATCTACAATAATTCTTACAATTTAGTTTTAAGTTAATTTTAAGTCTGCCCAAAATGCCCTGCATACTAGGGGCTTTTGGCATGTACACCTCATGTAATCTCAATAACCAAATGTAATTCTTTGTATCATGTCCAAATAAAAATTATTATTATTATTATTATTATTATTATTATTATTATTATAGTATAATAATAAGATATTATCTCCTTTTTATTATTAACACATCGGCCGATTCCCACCATTTCAGGGTGGCCCAAAAAAGAAAAACTTTCATCATTCACTCCATCACTGTCTTGCCAGAAGGGTGCTTTACACTACAGTTATAAAACTGCAACATTAACACCCCTCCTTCAAAGTGCAGACACTGTACTTCCCATCTCCAGGACTCAAGTTCGGCCTGCCGGTTTCCCTGAATCCCTTCATAAATGTTACTTTGCTCACACTCCAACAGCACGTCAAGTATTAAAAACAATTTGTCTCCATTCACTCCTATCAAATACACTCACACATGCTTGATGGAAGTCCAAGCCCATCGCACACAAAACCTCCTTTACCCCCTCCCTCCAACCTTTCCTAGGCCGACCCCTACCTCACCTTCCCTCCACTACAGATTTATACACTCTTAGAAGTCATTCTGTTTCGTTCCATTATCTCTACATGTCCGAACCACCTCAACAACCCCTCCTCAGCCCTCTGGATAATAGTTTTGGTAATCCTGCACCTCCTCCTAATTTCCAAACTACAAATTCTCTGCATTATATTTACACCACACATTGCCCTTAGACAAGACATCTCCACTGCCTCCAGCCTTCTCCTCGTTGCAACATTCATCACCCATGCTTCACACCCATATAAGAGTGTTGGTATAACTATACTCTCATACATTCCCCTCTTTACTTCCAAGGACAAAGTTCTATGTCTCCACAGACTCCGAAGTGCACAACTCACCCTTTTCTCCCTCATCAATTCTATGATTCACCTCATCCTTCATAGACCCATCTGCTGACACGTCCACTCCTAAATATCAGAATACATTCACCTCCTCCATACTCTCTCCCTCTAATTTGATATCCAATCTTTCGTCACCTATTTTTTTTGTTATCCTCATCACCTTACTCTTTCCTATATTCACTTTCAATTTTCTTCTTTTACATACCTTACCAAATTCATCCACCAACCTCTGCAACTTCTCTTCAGAATCTCCCAAAAGCACAGTGTCATCAGCAAAAAGCAACTGTGACAACTCCCATTTTGTATTTTATTCTTTATCTTTTAACCCCACACCTCTTGCCAAGACCCTCGCATTCACTTCTCTTACAACCCCATCTATAAATATATTGAACAACAACTGTGACATCACACATCCTTGTCTAAGGCCTACTTTTACCGAGAAATAATCTCCCTCTCTCATACACACTCTAACCTGAGCCTCATAAAAACTCTTCACTGCTTTCAGTAACCTACCTCCTATTCCATACACCTGCAACATCTGCCACATTGCCCACTATCCACCCTGTCATACGCCTTTTCCAAATCCATAAATGCCACAAAAACCTCTTTACCCTTATTTAAATACTGTTCACCTATATGTTTCACTATAAACACTTAGTCAACACACCCCCTACCTTTATTAAAGACCCCTTGTTCATCTGCTATCCTACTCTCCGTCTTACTCTTAATTCTTTCAATAATAACTCTACCATACACTTTACCAGGTAGTATACTCAACAGACTTATTCCCCTATAATTTTTGCACTCTCTTTTGTCCCCTTTGCCTTTATACAAAGTAACTATGCACGCTCTCTGCCAATCCCTAGGTACCTTACCCTCTTCCATACATTTATTAAATAATAGCACCAACTACTCCAAAACTATCCCCCCACCTGCTTTTAACATTTCTATCTTTATCCCATCAATCCCAGCTGCCTTACCCCCTTTCATTCTACCCACTGCCTCACGAACTTTCCCCACACTCACAACTGGCTCATCCTCACTCCTACAAGATGTTATTCCTCCTTGCCCTATACACGAAATCACAGCTTCCCTGTCTTCATCAACATTTAACAACTCCTCAAAATATTCCCTCCAGCTTCTCGATACCTCTAACTCTCCATTTAATAACTCTCCTCTCCTATTTTTAACCCTTTGGGAGTCCAAGGACCCTCTCCGAAACTCGTCCTCAGGGTCGAAGAATTAAAAAAAAAAAAAAAAAAATTCTTATTAACCCTTAAACTGTCCACACGTAGATCTACGTTCACTCGCGCACTGCTCCGAATATTTTGAAAAAAAAAAAATCGTTTTTTTTTTTTAAAATGAAGAGTGCATTTTTATAAACAGGATAGGCTAAAAAAAATTTTTTTTAGCTCCAGTACTTACCGAGATATAAGCCCGACAAGTTGGTGCTGGATGCTCACCTGACGGCAACAGCAAGTCCTGCCGCTTGCAGAAGTAATGCCGATATACTTTTTTTTCTAGTTTTTATTTTATTTTATACAATTTTTATGTTCTGGTAATTACAATTTATAATAGTTCTTGTGATTTCATAGCCAATCTTTGTTCTAACACTAATATTAGGTAATGAAATAGTACTCAAATAGTCACAATGACACCAACAGGTGAACAATTTCACCTGCCTTGGTCATTTACTATTGTCTATAAATATATACAAAGTATTTATAGGTCCCAGCAATGTTTTAGACATCCTGGAGTATATATGAAACTCCTTGAAGAATGGTGTTATGACAATTGTCAGATAACTACTGATAAGACAGTGACATTGATGAATGAATGTGTGCAAGGAACCCTTGCTTTGTTTTCACTGTCTGTATCTGTCTATCTATCTATGTCTATCTATCTATCTGTCTATCTATCTGTCTGTCTATCTGTCTGTCTATCTGTCTGTCTATCTGTCTGTCTATCTGTCTATCTATCTGTCTATCTATCTGTCTATGTTTCTATCTATCTGTCTAGCTCGGCTTATCTGTCTTTGTTTGCCTGCCTATGTGTGCCTGGAGTATAATATGAAACTCCTTGACTAATGGTGTTATGACAAGTGTCAGATAACACTGACAGCCCAATGACATTGATGAATGAATGTGCGCAGGGAACCCTCGCTTTGTTTTCACTGTATCTGTCTATCTATCTGTCCATCTGTCTATCTGTCTGTGTCTCTGTCTAGCTCTGCTTATCTGTGTTTCTGTCTGCCTGTGTGTGCCTGGAGTATATGAAACTCCTTGAAGAATGGTGTTATGACAAGTGTCAGATAACACTGACAGCCCAATGACATTGATGAATGGGAGCAGGGAACCCTCTCCTTGTTTCCACTGTCTATCTGTCTGTCTGTCTAGCTCTGCTTATCTGTCTTTCCATCTGCCTGTGTGTGTATCTTTCCGTCTGCCTGTGTGTGTGTGTGTCTTTCCGTCTGCTTGTCTCAGTCTGAGTGCGGCTCGTAAGCCAACAGGTATTATACGCGATGCAGAAGTGACAATGTGACAATGCGTATTACTTGCCAGTCATGCATATTATGTCTTATATATACAAGCATTGTATAGGACTTTGCCTGGAATTTTTGGGTTATCCTAGGTAATTTACACTATGTATAATAACTGTACTTATGTGTACATGTGAGAGAGATATTACAGATATATATAGATAGACAGATATAGGACAGATAGATATAGACAGATATAGACAGAGATATAGACAGATATAGACACAGAGACAGCCAGAGACAGCCAAAACCAGCCTGCCGAATATATAAGAACATAAAAAAGAAGGAACACTGCTGAAGGCCTACTGGCCCATGCAAGGCAGGTCCATGTCACCCCCCAGCTTAGACCAATGACCCACCTAGTCAGGTCACATCCTCTGAAGGAAGGAGCACAGCATCAGACCTAGTAGCACAAGCTAGTCAGGTCCAACTCACACCCACCCACAGCCACTCATGTATTTATCGAACCTATTTTTACTTTCCTCTTATAAGGGGAGTGTTAATGCGACATGACATCAGTGAATCCATGGTGTTTGCCACATTATTTGCTCCAGCTGGCACTCAATTGAACTAGTGCTCCCACAAGGTACTAAGTGGTCCCAGATTTTTTTAATACTGCGCACACTGAGGGCGCAGACCCATTCTCTCATGTCTAGGCGACTCAGGCCAATTGCACTAAATTTGAAGGAATGAAAAATAAAACGTTGATCTACGTTCGGAGCAGTACGCGTACAAACGTATATCTACGTTTGGACAGTTTAAGGGTTAAATGATAGAGAATCTTTTTCTGATCATAACGCCACAAAAATTAGGAAATTTGATCGAAAACTAACGGAAATATGCTTTCGCGAAGTTAGCGGTATCGATGACATTTACGCATCGGCGATTTCACCCACTTTGAGCCCTATTTTCGTCAAAATTCCAATGTTTCAGTCTACTAAAATTATAGCTATTTCGCTAGAACTCAATTTCTTCTATCGACTGAGTACAAGAAACCGCCTATTTACCAATTTCAACTACCCAAAATAGTGGTCAGAAAATGGCAATTTGGCCAATTTCACACAAATTTCAAACGATGCCAATTTCAAAATAGGGTCCAGAATAAACAAGGCAGACATTCCTGGCACTAAAATAACATCTTCTCTGTTCATTAGTCACGTCTCCAGGCCCCTCTTACATTACTTTTGCTTTCCATTATAAATTTTTATTCTCACAAAAAATAGAAGATTTACTGTTATGTATACAACTGCATCATTGTAAAAATGGTATAAATAATATCAGCGCACTTGTGCAAGAATATTAGACTCGCCAATTGATGTGTATTGGACGCATGGTGTGATTTGTTTACTCTTGAACATCGGACAAAATCAAACATTTTTGCTAATTTGCGCTCAGTTTCAAGGTACTTGTCATCGTGAAACCAGTCAAAATTATCTCTATTTCTGTAATATATCATCTATTCTATAAAATGAGACTAAGAAAACGAGAATACAAGCATAAATACTATACGAAAATAGACTGCAAAGTCGCTGTTTTAAACCAAAAACTCGGTCAGAGTTTTTTTTCCTCATTATGCACTGTGTGGTGCAGGATTTTGTTTATACTGCTCACACTGACCGCACAGACCCATTCTCTCACATCTAGGCCTAACAGCCTGTTTCTGCTTGATTTGAGGGCGCTAGAATTTATGCGTACTAGTACGACCATAACCATGGGGCGTAAGCCGTACTAGTACGACCGAAACCCCGAAAGGGTTAACTGTCAAATCCATTTGTTCCCTAGGCTTCCTCAACTTATTAAATCTCACTCCAAAACTTCCTTATTTTCAACAAAATTTGTTGATAATATCTCACCCACTCTATCATTTGCTCTCTTTTTACATTGCTTCACCACTCTCTTAACCTCTCTCTTTCTCTCCATATACTCTTCCCTCCTTGCATCACTTCTACAGTGGACCCTTGGAAATCGAACACCTCGGCAATCGAACAAATCGGAAATAGAACACTTTAGAACAAATTTTATTTCGGTAATCGAACACTTTCCGCCAATCGAACAAGTGCGTACCAGACCTGTCTGCCCAAGCGTCGTGAGTCAGTCTAGCTTTGTTTATCCTCCAGTGAACATTACCCTGCTTGCTCTTCCAAACATTTCACAATTAATTAATTGTGTTTGGAGCTTGTTCATTGGTTGAGGCAGTGTTAGAGGCAGTGGTGGTGAGAGGCAGTGGTGATGAGAGGCAGTGGTGATGAGAGGCAGTAGTGATGAGAGGCAGTGGTGATGAGAGGCAGTGGTGATGAGAGGCAGTGGTGATGAGAGGCAGTGGTGGTGAGAGGCAGTGGTGGTGAGAGGCAGTGGTGGTGAGAGGCAGTAGTAGTGAGAGGCAGTGGTGATGAGAGGCAGTGGTGGTGAGAGGCAGTGGTGGTGAGAGGCAGTAGTGGTGAGAGGCAGTGGTGAGAGGCAGTGGTGATGAGAGGCAGTGGTGATGAGAGGCAGTGGTGCTTGTTCATTGGTTGAGGCAATGTTAGAGGCAGTGGTGGTGAGAAGCAGTGGTGATGAGAGGCAGTAGTGGTGAGAGGCAGTGGTGGTGAGAGGCAGTGGTGGTGAGAGGCAGTGGTGGTGAGAGGCAGTGGTGGTGAGAGGCAGTGGTGATGAGAGGCAGTGGTGATGAGAGGCAGTGGTGATGAGAGGCAGTGGTGATGAGAGGCAGTGGTGATGAGAGGCAGTAGTGGTGAGAGGCAGTGGTGATGAGAGGCAGTAGTGGTGAGAGGCAGTGGTGATGAGAGGCAGTGGTGGTAAGAGGCAGTCTTAATGTAGAGTGAGAGGTGAGTAAACAAGATTAAATGAATAAACGAGAGAGAATGAGAGTGTAGAAGGTTCGGGAGTTTTGTAAACAAACCAGTTGTTGTTGTTGTTGATGCTGTTACCAGCCTGGACAGAAATGAATTCTGTTCACTCCGTGAAGCCGACTGGAAAGAAGTGATCTAATGCAGTTAGCATTACAAACTCTGTTTTCTCTTATACTACCATGTCTGAAGGAGGAAAGAATGGGAAGATGTTTTCATAGCTGTAGAAAGAATGCCCGCCACCACCATCCTCCCCCGCCATCACATTTGTAATGACATACATATTTTATTCATTCTAGAGTGTATATCAGGTTTTGATGTTATTTATATTGTTTATTATGTCATATTAGATGAATTGTGATAGATAAATAAGCTGTCGAGTTGATAATAACGTCATAGTGAAGTACTATTTTGTCATGCCTCCTGACAGCAGGAACGGATTAATTGTATTTCCAATATTTCTTATGGGTATGGGAAATATTGATTCGATTTTCAAACATTTCGAGTTAAGAACAAGCTCCTGGAATAGATTATGTTCGATTTCCGAGAGTCCACTTTACAGTGGACCCTCGGTTTTCGTTGAAAATTCTTTCCAGAATGCTGTTTGAGTGCCGTTACCGAACGAATTTGTTCCCATAAGGAGATATGTAAATTAGATTAGTCATTTCAGACCCCCAAAAATACACTTACAAAACAATGTGGTAGCAGAGATAACACCAGGAGGCAGCTCAGATGAAAATTCACACATGCATGAACTTTTAAATCTCTGCACCAAGTTCACCTTAAACCAGAATATAGTAGAGCCCACAAGATTAGAGAATACGCTGGACCTCATCTTCACCAACAATGATGATCTGATATGAAATGTCATCATATCAAAAACAATATACTCAGATAACAACATAATAGAGGTCCAGACATGCATGGGGGGAGCCCCAGATCAACAAAATGTGATCAGCCGCAAGGGAGCCTTCTCCAAATTCAACTTCAATAACAAAAACATAAGGTGGGACCAAGTAAACCAAGTCCTAAATGATATAAACTGGGAAGATTGCCTAAGCATCACGGATCCTAACCTATGTCTAGACCAAATTAACTCTGTGGCACTAGAGGTTTGCTCAAGGCAAATTCCCTTAAGGAAAAGGAGGAGAAGATGCAAACTAGAAAGAGAGAGGCCCTCCCTATACAGGCAAAGGCAAAGAATAACGGAGCGGCTACAGGAGGCCAATATATCTGAAATACGTAGGGAGACACTAGTCAGAGAAATAGCAAACATCGAATTAAAACTCAAGGAATCCTACAGGAATCAAGAAACGCGGGAAGAACAAAAAGCTATAAATGAAATTGAAAGAAACCCAAAGTATTTCTTTTCTTATGCAAAATCAAAGTCGAGAACAACATCCAGTATTGGGCCCCTACTTAAACGGGATGGGTCCTACACAGATGACAGCAAGGAAATGAGTGAGTTACTTAAGTCCCAGTATGACTCAGTTTTTAGCGAGCCGCTAACCAGACTGAAAATCGAAGACCTAAATGAATTTTTTATGAGAGTGCCACAGAACTTGACAGACGCATGCCAATCTGACATCACCACGACGCCAAATGACTTCGAAAAGGCAATAAATGACATGCCCATGCACTCCGCTCCAGGCCCAGACTCATGGAACTCTGTGTTCATCAAGAACTGCAAGAAGCCCCTATCACGTGCTTTTAACATCCTATGGAGAGGGAGCATGGACACTGGAGTCGTCCGCAGTTACTAAAAACAACAGACATAGCCCACTCCACAAAGGGGCACTAAAGCAATAGCAAAGAACTACAGACCAATAGCGCTAACGTCCCATATCATAAAAATCTTTGAAAGGGTTCTAAGAAGCAAGATCGCCACTCATCTTGATACTCATCAATTGCACAACCCAGGACAGCACGGGTTTAGAGCAGGCCGCTCCTGTCTGTCCCAACTACTGGACCACTACGACAAGGTCCTGGATGCTCTAGAAGACAAACAAAATGCAGATGTTATATACACAGACTTTGCAAAAGCCTTTGACAAGTGTGACCATGGTGTAATAGCACACAAAATGCGTGATAAAGGAATAACAGGAAAAGTTGGTAGATGGATCTATAATTTCCTAACAAGTAGAACACAAAGAGTAGTAGTCAACAGAGTAAAGTCTGAGGCAGCTACTGTGAAAAGCTCTGTTCCACAAGGCACAGTACTTGCTCCCATCCTGTTCCTCATCCTCATATCGGACATAGACAGGGATATAAGCCACAGTGCTGTGTCTTCCTTTGCAGATGACACCCGAATCTGTATGACAGTGTCCACCGTTGAAGACACTGCAAGACTCCAAGCAGACATAAACCAAATCTTTAAATGGGCTGCAGAAAACAATATGAAGTTCAATGATGAGAAATTTCAATTACTCAGATACGGAAAAAGTGAAGAAATTAAAATCTCATCGGAGTACAAAACTAATTCAAACCACACAATAGAGCGAAAAACTAATGTCAAAGACCTGGGAGTGATCATGTGTCAGAGGATCTCACCTTCAAGGACCATAACACCGTATCAATTGCATCTGCTAGAAAAATGACAGGATGGATAATGAGAACCTTCAAAACCAGGGATGCAAAGCCCATGTTGACACTTTACAGATCGCTTGTTCTATCTAGGCTGGAATATTGCTGCACACTAACTGCACCTTTCAAGGCCAGGCCAGGTAGTGGTGGTTTTGATAAGACTGCTTTGTATGGGCAGTGCCTCTGCAGTGTTCCTCCATTCTATGTTCTATGTTCTAAGCAGGTGAATGACTTGAAATGTCAGAGAACCTTCACGGCACGCATAACTGCGATAAACCACCTCAATTACTGGGAACGCTTGAAGTTCCTAAACCTGTACTCTCTAGAACGCAGGTGGGAGAGATACATTATTATATACACATGGAAAATTCTCGAGGGATTAGTACCAAACTTGCACACGAAAATCACTCCCTACGAAAGCAAAGACTCGGCAGGCGATGTAACATCCCCCAATGAAGAGCAGGGTGCCACTAGCACGTTGAGGGACAACACAATAAGTGTCAGGGGCCCAAGATTGTTCAACTGCCTCCCAGCATACATCAGGGGGTTTACCAACAAACCCCTGGCTGTCTTCAAGCAGGCACTGGACAGGCACCTAAAGTCGGTACCTGACCAGCCAGGCTGTGGTTCGTACGTTGGACTGCGTGCGGACAGCAGTAACAGCCTGGTTGATCAGGCTCTGGTCCAACTTGAGGCCTGGTCACAGACCGGGCCGCGGGGGCGTTGACCCCTGGAATTCTCTCCAGGTAAACTCCAGGTAAAACACTTACGAAAATGCACTTACATAATTGTTCGAGTTTGGAGGTGAACAAAAACCTAGGGTCCACTGTACTTTGTAAAAACCTCTCGTATACTAACTTTTTCTCCCTTACTACTCTCTTTACATCATCATTCCACCAATCTCCTTTATAGTATAATAATAAGGTATTAAAAGGACCCCAATGGAAATAAGTCACTTTGTCAAACTTTTTTGGGTTATCCTAGGTTCTCTACACATATGCTGCTATGTATGATAATCTATGTAACTATCTGTGTATACCTGAATACACTCAGTTAAGTGATGTTGATCCTGAGTTTAGCGGCTTTGAGATGGATGTGGCCATAACTGGTTGAGGAAATACACTGTATCAAAAACCTTGATAATAACCCATGTACAACATTTGTGCAAAATCCTTTCAATTTTTTGGTAGTGTCATCCTGCCAGATTGTCCTTTAACCTATGCCCTAAGTAAAGAGAAACAAATCTAGAACATGTGTAATATGTGTTTGGCAGGCTGTGTGGCCGGCTGGCTGGCTAATTGACTTTGGCTCTGTCTATCTCCATCTGTGTCTGTCTGTCTGTCTCTATATCTGTGTCTGTCTCTAGCTCTATCTCTATGTCTCAGTCTGTCTCTATGTCTGTCTATCTCTGTGTCTACCTCTGTCTGTCTACCTCTGTCTCTGTCTACCTCCGTCTCTGTCTCTGTCTACCTGTCTCTGTCTACCTGTCTCACAGGCACACATAAATAGTTATTATTCATACTGAAAATTATGAAGGATAACCCAAAAAAATCCAGACAGAGTGCTATACAGTGGACCCCATGAGTTTCGCTTCGAAAATTTCGCCTTTCATAACGTTTTTTCGTCAAAATATTGCCTCGCGGTTTGTAATTTGCCTTGACATTTGTATGTCGTCCGGAATGCGTATGAGCAGCCTCACAGTGTCAATGAGCATACAAAGGCGTGCCACACACCATTCATAGTCAGTGTAGCATTGTTTATCGGCGAGTGAGCACGATCCCACACATTCATATGATACATTTCATAATACAGTGGACCCCGAGTTTCGGTCACCTCGGAAATCGAACAATTATGTAAGTGTAATATTTTAAGTGCTTTTGTAAGTGTATTTTTGGGGGTCTGAAATGGACTAACCTACTTGACATTATTCCTTAAGGGAGTAAATTCATTCGGTAATGGCACTTGAGCAGCCTTGTGGAATGAATTATGACCGAAACTCGGGGGTCCACTGTATTCCATTCTTTTTAGTGCTTGCAACTGCTAAATAAGCCACCATGGGCCCAAAGAAAGCTTCTAGTGCCAGCCCTTTGGTAAAGGTGAGAAACACCTATATTTCTAGATAATAGTATGTGACCAAGGCAGGTGAAAATGTTCACCTGTCAATGTGTTTGTGACTATTTGAGTACTATTTCAGTACCTAATATTAGTGTCAGAACAAACACTGGCTATGAAATCACAAGAACTACTATAAATTGTAATTATCAGAACATAAAAAGCAAATTAAAAAAAAAAAAAAAAAAAAAGTACATTGGCAACACTTCTACAAGCAGCAGGACTCTATGTTGCCATCAGGTGAGCACCCAGTACCAACTTCGTGGCCTTATATCTCAGTAAGTACTGACCCTAATTTTTTTTTTTAGTCTTATTACACAGAAAATTACCCTCTTTAATTTAAAAAAACATTTCAAAATATTCGGAGTACTTGCAGTGAAAATGTAGATCTACGTTTGGACAGTTAAGGGGTTAATATTCATATTGCATCTTCAACACTAGTGAGACACTCTTAGTGATTTTAATGTGTACCTGCATGTTGTGCCCAGTGTAGGTCCCAATGTTTTATTGTGAATAGTGTAAAAACTGTAATGAAACACTCACTTAATATTATATCACAATTTTTTTTTTTTTTTTTTTTTCAACAAGTCGGCCGTCTCCCACCGAGGCAGGGTGACCCAAAAAGAAAGAAAATCCCCAAAAAGAAAAAACTTTCATCATCATTCAACACTTTCACCACACTCATACATAATCACTGTCTTTGCAGAGGAGCTCAGATACTACAGCTGAGAAAAGTCCCTCCCAGCTGTCACTATCTCAGACCCCTCCTTTAACCCTTTCGGGGTTTTGGTCGTACTAGTACGTCTTACGCACTGGGGTTATTGACGTACTAGTACGCCTAAATTCTAGCGCCCTCAAATCAAGCAGAAACAGGCTGTTAGGCCTAGATGTGATAGAATGGGTCTGTGCGGTCAGTGTGCGCAGTATAAAAAAATTCCTGCACCACACAGTGCATAATGAGGAAAAAAAAACTCTGACCGTGTTTTTGGTTTAAAACAGCGACTTTGCAGTCTATTTTCGTATGGTATTTATTGTTGTATTCTCGTTTTCTTGTTCTTATTTGATAGAATGGAAGATATATTACAGAAATATAGATGATTTTGATTGGTTTGACAATAACAAGTACCTTGAAATTGAGCTCAAAGTAGCAAAAATGTTCGATTTTTGACGATGTTCAAGAGTAAACAAATCACACCATGCGTCCAATACACATCAACTGGCGAGTCTAATATTCATGCACAAGTGCTCTGATATTATTTATACCATTTTTACAATGATGCAGTTGTATACATAACAATAAATCTTCTATTTTTTTGTGAGAATAAAAATTCAAAATGGAAAGCAAAAGTAATGTAAGAGGGGCCTGGAGACGTAACTAATGAACAGAGAAGATGTTATTTTAGTGCCAGGAATGTCTGTCTTGTTTATTATGGATCCTATTTTGAAATTGGCATCGTTTGAAATTTGTGTGAAATTGGCCAAATTGCCATTTTCTGACCACTATTTTGGGTAGTTGAAATTGGTAAATAGGCAGTTTCTTGTACTCAATCGATAGAAGAAATGGAGTTCTAGCGAAATAGCTATAATTATAGTAGACTGAAACATTGCAATGTGCCGAAAATAGGGCTCAAAGTGGGCGAAATCGCCGATGCGTAAGTGTCATGGCTACCGCTAACTTCGCGAAAGCATAATTCCGTTAGTTTTCGATCAAATTTTATAATTTTTGTTGCGTTATGATCGGAAAAAAATTCTCTATCATTCCATAAGAAAAAATAATTTTTTTTTTTTTTTAAATTCGTGGACCCTGAGAACGAGTTTCAGAGACCCCCCTTGGACCCCCAAAGGGTTAAAGTGCAGGCATTGTACTTCCCATTTCCAGGACTCAAGTCCAACTAAATCAATTAACTGGTTTCCCTGAATCCCTTCACACAATGTTACCCTGCTCACACTCCAACAGATCGTCATGTCCCAAAAACCATTCGTCTCCATTCACTCCTATCTAACACGCTCACACATGCTTGCTGGAAGTCCAAGCCCCTCGCCCACAAAACCTCCTTTACCCCTTCCCTCCAACCTTTTCTAGGACGACCCCTACCCCGCCTTCCTTCCCCTACAGATTTATACGCTCTCCAAGTCATTCTACTTTGATCCATTCTCTCTAAATGACCAAACCACCTAAAATGAAGATGTTTGGCTTTATATTATCTGTTCATCATCATCATTATCATTATTATTTTAAGCTATGTATTATAGGTAGGATGTTAAGTAAAAGGACAAATGCAACTAATGTGAAATTTTATTGTGGCAACGTTTCGCTCTCCAGGAGCTTTGTCAAGCCGTTACAAACAATGCATGGACACAGAGGGTATATATATGCTCAGAGTGAGGTGTAATACTAGTGGTGGTGGTAGTAGTAGAGACATAAGTTGTAGTAGTAGTAGTAATACAATAAGGTAGAACAATCAACTTGCACACTAGTATTACACCACTAGTATTACACCTCACTCTGAGCATATATATATCCTGTGTCCATGTATTGTTTGTAACGGCTTGACAAAGCTCCTGGAGAGCGAAACGTTGCCACAATAAAATGTCACACTAGTTGCATTTGTGTCCTTTTACTTAACATATTGTCGGTAATTCTACCAATATTAATATAGGTAGGATGTTTCTTTGGTTAAATAAGGAAAATTACTATTGACAGTGGAGAACTGTCA
This sequence comes from Cherax destructor, assembly GCA_009830355.1. Taxonomy (NCBI): domain Eukaryota; kingdom Metazoa; phylum Arthropoda; class Malacostraca; order Decapoda; family Parastacidae; genus Cherax; species Cherax destructor. The sequence continues at coordinate 32,007 of WNWK01009978.1, read as the reverse complement.
TGCCAACAGCTGTTAGAGTTTTAGTGTCTAGTGTTCAAACTCACTACTGGCTGAGTCACGTGACCCTACCTGACGTTTGGTTGGAATGTCTTTTAGACATTCTTTCGCTAGGACATATATCTTCATATTGGTCACAAGTCTGCTAAGACTTATAGCATTATAATCAGTATTGAGTTTAAGACTCAGGGTTCTATAGAAAGGTTTATAATTACAGTCATTAATTTCTTTTGTTTCTGGCATAAGAGAGTTTTTGTCATGCAGACTCATAACCCAAGTTTAGGATCTCTTGGATCACGGTTCAACTATATTATAAGATTTGTCAGTAAATGGATAAGGTGTGTTTCCTGTTATAACTTTCATGTATCCATAAGCATGTATGTAAATTCATAAACCTTAAGGTGTTTATGAAGTCAATCGTAAATTTTGTACCTTCTGTATCTGTTAATAAGAGAGAGGAAAAGAAAGTATTGTCCTAAATACTTTAATATTAAAGATTGTTAAATATTTTACCGGTTGGATTTTGTCTCCTAAGTTGATTAAACCTGTGACACTGTTAAAGTGATAAAGAGGATATCTAGTCCCGCTTATACTCCAACGTCTTGTTGCGAAGAAGGGGCAATCTTATTTTCTTAACCCGGGAAAACTCTTACAAGAACAAAATAAACCCTGACTCATAACACTGCATGCCAGCATGGTGTGTAAGTTTATTTAGGTACAAGTACATTAAGTACAATATCAGAGTCACAGACCAAGTCTCGTGGAGGATCAAAGCTGTTACTGCTGGCCATATGCAGTCCAATGTACGAACCACAGCCTGGCTGGTCAGGCACTGATTTGAGGAACTTGTCCAGTTCCCACTTGAATTAGTGCACTGGACTGCTGACAGACTAAATGTAGTCCAAGAATATTTAAAGTTAGCCAATGGTTAGTGGTGAAAGAATAAGTAAAAAGAGATTTTTTTTTATATTTAACCCTTAAACTGTCCAAACGTAGATCTATGTTTTCACTGCCAGCGCTCCGAATATTTTGAAAAAAAAAAAAAAAAAAAATTTAAATTAAAGAGGGAAATTTTCTGTGTAATAAGACCAAAAAAAAATTTTAGGATCAGTACTTACCGAGATATAAGACCGCAAAGTTGGCACTGGATGCTCATCTGATGGCAACATCGAGTCCTGCTGCTTGCAGAAGTGTTGCCAATATACCCTTTTTTCTCGTTTTTATTTTAATTTATATAATTTTTGTTCTGATAATTACAATTTATAATAGTTCTTGTGATTTTATAGCCAATCTTTGTTCTGACACTAATACAGTGGACCCCCGAGTTTCGGTCATAATTCATTCCAGAAGGCTGCTCAAGTGTCATTACCGAACGAATTTACTCCCTTAAGGAATAATGTCAAGTAGGTTAGTGCATTTCAGACTCCCAAAAATACACTTACAAAAGCACTTACAATATTATACTTACATAATTGTACGATTTCCGAGGTGACCGAAACTTGGGGGTCCACTGTATTAGGTACTGAAATAGTACTCAAATAGTCACAAACACACTAACAGGTGAACATTTTCACCTGCCTTGGTCATTTACTATTGTCTAGAAATATATACAAAGTATTTATAGGTCTCAGCAATGTTTCAGACATGGTGGAGTATACAGGTTGCCCTCCACATTCGCGCCCAATCATATTTAAAATATGTCATTACGTATGTTAGGAATTGTGGCGGCGGCAGTTTGTTTGGAGACAGGACAAGATAGTCCTTCAATATGACACTAATATAAACTCTACGGCTTATTTATCTATCACAATTGATCTAATACGACATTATAAACAATATTAATATCATAGAAACATGACATATGTGCTGTTGTGTTGTTGTTGGGTGTATAAGGGCCACTGAGAGCATAAGCCTTACATAGTGGTAGTGAAGGCGGCAGCAGAGGCGGTAGAGGCGGCAGTGTTGTCAGTCGCCCTATATACCTCCAATAACATTGGAGGAGTTAGTTTCGTGCTGTCCTTTTCCTATCGATTAATCGCTTAAGTTACTTCCTACACTGTTAATGCTACACTTTATCGCTAGCTGGTGCTATAGCCTTTATCGACTCGTGCTGCTTTAGTATTGTACTTATCGTAGAATCACTGAATCATTGAAGGCACATTCTCCCCTCTCTCTTCCTCCTCCACTTTGGTACTCTGCTATGAGTTCTTTCTTGAATTCTAGTCTTTCTCACCTTCTTTACCAAAGAGCTGACACTAGTACAATATTTTACGATGTTTTCATGTGTTTTATGATTGTTCATGTTTCAACAGATTAAGGAAGCAGTATTGTTAGGCTAAGTAAATGCTATTATTATTATATTTCCCTACAATATATTTGCGCACCAAACATTCGCAAATTTTCAACATTCGCGAGGTTCTTGATCCCCTAACCCTCGCGAATGTGGATGGCCACCTATATATGAAACTCCTTGAAGCATGGTGTTATGACAAGTGTCACAAAACTGCTGATAGTGCAGCAGTGGAGTGACACTTGATGAACATGCACTGCTCCAAGGAACCCTGGCTTTATTTGTTTTCACTGTTACACACAAACATGTATGTCTATCTGTCTGTCTAGCTTTGCTTATCTGTCTTTCTGTCTGCCTGTGTGTGTGTCTTTCCGTCTGCTTGTCTCCCTGATTCCTGAGCAAGTGAAAATGCATATTACTTGCGTCATGCTTATTATGCCTTATATCTACAAGCACTGTATAGCACTTTGCCTGGAATTTTTGGGTTATCCTAAGTAATTTACACTATGTATAATAACTGTACATATGTGTACCTGTGAGAGAGAGATAGACAGAGATATAGACAGAGACAGATACAGACAGAGTGACAGCCAAAGTCAGTCAGCCAGCTAGCCAGCCACCCAGCCAGCTGGCCACCCAGCCGGCCAGCCTGCCGAATACGTACGACATTCTGGCAGGATGAGACTACCAGTGGTATCAGAAATGAAAGAATGTTGCACATGGGTTATTATCAAGGTTTTTGATATTTCCTCGACCACTTGTGGCCACATCCATCTCAAAGCCACTAAACTTGGAGTCAACATCACTTTCCTCTTTAAAAGAGTGTGTTAATACGACATAACATCAGTGAATCCCTGGTGTTTGCCATGCTATTTGCTCTAGCTGGCGCTCAATTGAACTGGTATTTGCGATTTCTTGGTCTCATTTGATAGAATGGAAGATATATTACAGAAATAGAGATGATTTTGATTGGTTTTAGTAATGGAAATGGCTTGAAACTGAGCTCAAAGTAGTATTGAAATGTTAAATTTTTGCCAATGTTCAAGAGTAAACAAATGACCTCACACGTCTAATTCGCACCAGTTGGTGGGTCTAATATACGTTCACAAATGTGGTGATATTATTTGTACAATTATTACAATATTGCATAAGAGTAAATCTTCCATTTTTTGGTTTGAATAAAAATTCATTATGTGAATAAAAAATAAAAATGGAATTCATTTGTAAAGACTGAAAACATAACTAATGAACAGAGGAAATGTTATTTTAGTGCCAGGAATGCCTGCATTGTTTATTCTGCACCCTATTTTGAAATTGGAATATTTTAAACTGAGTTAAATTGGCTAAATTACCAATTTTTGATCACTTTATTTTGTAGTTGAAACAGTTGACTCGGCGATTTCTTGTGCTCAATCGATAGAATAGAAGTAATACTAGTGAAATAGCTAAGACTTTGGTCGACTGGAATAATGTAATTGGCCTAAAATGGGAGTCAAAGTCGGCAAAATCGCCGATGTGTAAATATCGCTGACGCATCAAAATTCGCGAGAGCATAATTTCGTAAATTTTCCATCAAATTTCGTACTTTTTGTTTTATTACCTTCAGAAAAAGATTCTCTACCATTTCATAAGAAAAATAAGATTTTTTTTTTTAAATTCTTGGACACTGGTGCACCCTCTGAAATTTGGCCTCTGGACCCTGAAAGGGTTGAGAGCAAGGTAAATTTCACATACAAAGACACACCTATGCCTGTAATACATAATTTATACAAGTAAATATTTGAATTTGATGATTTTTTTAAATTGAATTTAGTTTTTATTAATCTACAAATACTGTAATACTTTATTTAATAAAAACTTTTTAATGTACAAACTATATATGGCAGTTCTCAAATGTAAATTGTAAATAATTAGCAAATTACAGAACTATAATATATATCAAAACCATTTCAAGTTAAAGATTTTGCCATCCAAATTCATAAGGAAATAAAAAAAATAAGTGAAATAATTTATTTTATTTTTATGTTTTTCAGATAAATTTGGCATCAAAATATTCACATATACAGTAGGTGTTCTAGCATTTATGCTAATAAACCCTGCTTTACTCTGGCCTAGAAAAGATAAACCAATGAATTACCTAGTTTATTTTCATTCCAAGCCTGCTTGCCTTCTGCAGATAATATAAGTGTCCACTATATTTAAATGATAAAATCATAAAGAAAACAGTTTAATGTTACCCATCAGCATGAGCTGTGACCAAATATTCTCCAGGTACAAGAAGCCTCCAGTAGTCACCATCAGCAGCAGACACAACATCATGATCAATACCTGCTACACTGATGCTTGCATTGCTGATAGGGTTGCCACTCTTATCAAAAATAAAGCCTTTAACTCCTGTGTGCACCTGTTAACAAAGAAATATAGAGCCCAATCAGATTGTCTTGGCTTCAAAATCATATTTGTGTATAATATTAACCCTATCAAATAAATTTAATAACTATTTACAGTCTCTTTGAAATTTCTAAACATTATGTAGGAGACAAACTTAAACCTGTATTGACAGGTTTCAACACATCGGCCATCTCCCACTGAGGGAAGGTGACCCAAAAAAAAAGAAAAACACTTTCACCATCATTCAACATTTTCACCAACATTCATACATAATCACTGTCTTTGCAGAGGGACTCAAGATACAACAGTTCAGATGTCACTCCAAACAGCAAATATCCCAAACCCCTCCTCTGAAGTGCGGGCATTGTACTTCCCACCTCCAGGACTCAAGTCTGGCTAACCAGTTTCCCTGAATCCCTTCAAAAATATTACCCTGCTCACACTCCAACACCTCGTCCAGTCTCAAAAAATATTTATCTCATTCACTCCTACCTAACACCTTCACACATGCCTGCTGTATGTCTAAGCCCCTTGAACACAAAACCTCTTTTAATCCCTCCCTCCATCCTTTCCTAGGATTACCCCTACCCCTCCTCCCCTCCACTACAGATTTATACACCCTCCAGGTCATCCTATTTTGCTCCATCTTCTCTAAATGACCAAACCACTTAAACAATCCCTCCTAGTTATATCTTTACTTACAGAGTAATAAGCCTAGGCAGGTAGGTTGGTAGACAACAACCACCCAGGGAGGTACTACCTTCCTGCCACGTGAGTGCGAAACAGAAACCTGTAACCAGTGAAAAGTAGGGGCGCCACTGGTACACTAAGAGAAAACACAATAAGTGTCCGGGACCCAAGACTGTTCAACAGCCTCCCACCAGCCATTAGGGGCATTACCAGTAGACTTCTGGTTGCCTTCAAGAGGGAGCTGGACAGATACCTAAAGTCAGTGCCAGATCAGCCGGGCTGTGGTTCGTACGTTGGACTACGTGCAGCCAGCAGTAACAGCCTTGTTGATCAGGCCCTGATCCACTGGGAGGCCTGGTCATAGACCGGGCCGCAGGGACGTCGATCCCCGGAATGCCCTCCAGGTAGACTCCAGGTAGGTAGTTGTTAGGATTGCTGGTGTCTTTTTTCTGTCTCATAAACACACTGGATAACAGGTATATCTTGCGACTTCTACTTACACTTAGGTCACACTACACAGGTATGCACATACGTATATATATATATACATACACATCTAGGTTTTTCTTCTTTTTTCTTAATAGTTCTTGTTTTTCTTTATTTCCCTTATTCTCCATGGGGAAGTGGAATAGAATCTTTCCTCCATAAGCCATGCATATCGTAGGAGGCGATTAAAATGCCGGGAGCAATGGGCTAGTAACCCCTTCTCCTGTATAAACTACTAAAAACGAGAAAAGGAAAAACTTTATAAAACTGGGGTGTTTGAATGTGTGTGATGTAATGCGGATGATGAGAAAGAAATGGTTACTAATGTTATGAATGATAAGAAGTTGGATGTCCCAACTCTAAGCGAAACAAAGCTGAAGGGGGTAGGGAAGTTTCAGTGGGGAGAAATAAATGGGATAAAGTCAGGAGTATCTTGAGGAGTTAGAGCTAAGGAAGGGGTAGCAATAATGTTGAAGGATCAGTTATGGAAAGAGAAGAGGGAATATAAATGTATAAATTCAAGGATTATGAGGATTAAAATAAGGGTCGGATGCAAAAAGTGGGTCATAATAAGTGTGTATGCACCTGGAGAAGAGAGGAGTGTAGAGGAGAGACAGAGATTTTGGAAGATGTTATGCGAGTGTGTAGAAACTTTTGAATCAAGTGAGAGAGTAATTGTGGTAGGGGACCTAAATGCTAAAGTAGGAGAAATGTTTAGAGAGGGTGTGGTAGGCAAGTTTGGGGTGCCAGGTGTAAATGATAATGGGGAGCCTTTGATTGAACTTTGTATAGAAAGGGGTTTGGTTATAGTTAATACATATTTTAAGAAAAAGAGGATAAATAAGTATACAAGATATGATATAGGGCATAATAACAGTAGTTAGTTGGACTATGTATTGGTAGATAAAAGACTGTTGGGTAGACTTCAGAATGTACATGTTTATAGAGGGGGCCACAGACATATCAGATCACTTTTTAGTTGTAGCTACACTGGGAGTAAAAAGTAGATGGGTTATAAGGAAAATGGAAGCAGCAAGTAAGAGAGAGGTGAAGGTTTATAAACTAAAGAAGGAGGCAGTTAAGGTAAGATATAAACAACTATTGGAGGATAGATGGGCTAGTGAGAGTATAGGAAATATGGGGTAAGTTTAAGAATGTAGTGTTCGAGTGTTCAGCAGAAGTTTGTGGTTACAGGAAAGTGGGTGTGGGAGGGAAGAAGAACAATTGGTGGAATGATGTAAAAAGGAGAGGTAAAAAAGAGTGGTGAAGCAATGTAAAAAGAGAGCAAATGAGAGAGTGGGTGAGATGTTATCAACAAATTTTGTTGAAAATAAGAAAAAGTTTTGGAGTGAGATTAATAAGCTGAGAAACCCTAAGGAACAAATGGATTTGATAGCTAACTCTTTCAGGGTCCAGACCCCCGATCTAAAACTTGTCCACAGGGTCCAAGAATTTACAAAAAAAAATTTTTGGTATTTTTTCTTATGAAATGGTAGAAAATCTTTTTATGAAGGTAATAAAACAAAAATGATGAAATTTGATGGAAAACTGCTGAAATTATGCTCTCATGAATTTTGCTGCATCAGCGATATTTACGCATCAGCGATTTTGCCCACTTTGATTCCCATTTTAGGCCAATTACATTATTCCAGTCAATGAAATTCTTAGCTATTTTGCTAGTATTACTTCTATTTAATCAAATGAGCACAAATTTGCCCAATCAACTATTTTTACTATTTACTATTGAAATAACCATCTTGCATAACACGTTGACAAGTGTAATATCCTCAGATTGTAATTTAGTACAGTGGACCCCTGAGTTTCGTAAAAACTTCACTCCTGAAGTCTGCTCAAGTGCCATTACCGAACGAATTTACTACCTTAAGGAAAAATATCACGTAGGTTAGTCTATTTCAGACCCCCAAAAATACACTTCCACAAGCACTGACAATATTATACTTACATAATTGTACGATTTCTGGGGTTTACGAAACTCGGGGGTCCACTGTAAACTTATTATCTGCTAAAAACACATGCCAAATACAGTGGACCCTCGGTTAACGAATACCCCGGAAATCGTGCAATTATGTAAGTATAATTTTGTAAGTTCTTGTGGAAGTGTATTTTTGGGGGTCTGAAATAGACTAACCTACGTGAAATTTTTCCTTAAGGGAGTAAATTCGTTCGGTAATGGCACTTGAGCAGACTTCAGGAGTGAAGTTTTTACGAAACTCGGGGGTCCACTGTAATTTTATTTTTTTTATTAACACATCAGCCATTTCCCACCAAGGCAGGGTGGCCCGACAAAGAAAAACTTTCATCATCATTCACTCCATCACTGTCTTGCCAGAGGTGTGCTTACACTACAGCTACAAAACTGCAATATTAAAACCCCTCCTTCAGAGTGCCGGCACTGTACTTCCCATCTCCAGGAATCAAGTCCAGCCTGCCGGTTTCCCTGAAACCCTTCATAAATGTTACCTTGCTTACACTCCAACAGCACGTCAAGTCCTAAATACCATTTGTCTCCATTCGCTCCTATCTCACACGCTCACGCACACTTACTGGAAGTCCAAGCCCCTCACACACAAAACCTCCTTTACCCCCTAGGCCGACCCCTACCCCGCCTTCCCTCCACTCTCGATGTCATTCTCAATAACCCCTCCTCAGCCCTCTGGATAATAGTTTTGGTAATCCCACACCTCCTCCTAATCTCCAAACTACGGATTCTCTGTATTATATTCACACCACACATTGCCCTCAGACATGACCTCTCCACTGCCTCCAGCCTTCTCCTTGTTGCAACATTCACAACCCATGTCTCACACCCATACAAGAGTGTTCGTATAACTATACATGTACTCTCATACATTCCCCTCTTTGCTTTCATGGATAAAGTTATCTGTCTCCACAAGCTCCTCAGTGCACCACTCACCTTTTTCCCCTCATTAATTCTATGATTCACCTCATCCTTCATATACCCATCTGCTGACACATCCACTCCCAAATATCTGAACACATTCACCTCCTCCATACTCCATACGTGCTGTTGGAGTGTAAGCAAGGTAACATTTATGAAGGGTTTCAAGGAAACCGGCAGGCCGGACTTGAGTCCTGGAGATGGGAAGTACATTGCCAGCACTCTGAAGGAGGGGTGTTAATGTTGCAGTTTTATAACTGTAGTGTAGGCACACCTCTGGCAAATAAGTGATGGAGTGAATGATGATGAAAGTTTTTCTTTTTCGGGCCACCCTGCCTTGGTGGGAAACGGCTAATTTGTTGAAAGAAGAAGAAGCCTATGAACTAACTTCCTTGCTGAAGCAAATGAAGCAACAACCCCAACTCAAATAAGTTACACTACTGCGTAGAGTTATGTTCTCTTAGATTAATTTAATCTAATTTATCACCAATGAATAGTAAGTACGTATGCCCTTATTACAGCCATTGTATAAATTTGTAAGTCTCTAAAACAATATGCTGTTAACCTAAATATTGATCAACATACATTTTGAAAATGTATATTTTCCCTAGGTACCTTCCCCTCTTTCATACATTTATTAAACAAAAAATACCAACCACTCCAGCACTATATCCCCCCCTGCTTTTAACATTTCTGTCATGATTCCGTCAATTCTAGCTGCTTTACCCCCTTTCATTCTACGTAATGCCTCACGCACCTCCCCCACACTCACATCCTGCTCTTCTTCACTCCTAAACGATGTTGTACCTCCCTGGCCAGTACATGAAATTACCGCCTCCCTTTTTTCATCAACATTTAAAAGTTCCTCAAAATATTCCCGCCATCTACCCAATACCTCCAGCTCCCCATCTACTAACTCCCCAACTCTGTTTTTAACTGACAAATCCATTCGTTCCCTAGGCTTTCTTACCTTGTTTATCTCACTCCAAAATATTTTATGTCTAATAAATCCATTGAAACCGCTACCTTCCCATCAATTCTCAAAATAGCAAGGGTCACCCCGATACACAAAGGAGGTGATCAAACAGACTTGAATAATTATAGACCAATACCTAATTTACCACTGCTTTCTAAAATCTTCGAAAAATTAATTCATAGACAGATTTATTCCTACCTCGTCTCACACAACGTACTCAACCCCTGTCAGTTTGGATTCAGGACCAACACGAGCACAAATGATGCTATTATACACATGCTAGAGTTAATATACACCACACTTGAGAAGAAAGAAGTCCCACTGGGAATCTTCATTGATCTACGCAAAGCTTTTGATACAGTCGACCATGATTTACTGCTCACAAAATTAGCACACTATGTTATAAGAGGTCACTCACTCAACTACCTAAAGTCATACCTTAATAACAGAAGCCAATACGTGTACACAAATGGAGCGAACTCTTCCACACAACAAATTACAGTTGGAGTCCCTCAAGGAAGTGTACTGGGTCCACTCCTATTCCTCATTTACATCAATGACCTACCAAATGCATCACAACTACTCAAACCCATATTCTTTGCAGATGACACAACGTATGTCTTCTCTCACCCAAATCCAGTCATACTGGCCAACACTGTTAATGACGAATTACAGAAAATATCAACATGGATGACGACTAATAAGCTTACTCTCAATACTGACAAGACCTACTTCATACAGTTTGGAAACAGAGCCACAAATGTTCCACTTAACATAACGCTCAATGGTTCACCCATCACAAGACTCACAGAGGGAAAATTCCTAGGAATCCACATTGACAGTAGCCTTAAATTCCAAACACACATACAACAAATTTCCAAGAAAATTTCAAAGACAGTAGGCATATTATCAAAGATACGCTACTATGTGCCTCAATCAGCTCTCCTTGTACTATATCACTCACTCATCTACCCTTATCTTACCTATGGAATCTATGCATGGAGATCAACAACATTAAATCACCTTTGACCACTTATAAACCAGCAAAAGGCTGCAGTCAGAATGATAACAAATTCCCACTCTAGACAGCATACTCTGCCAATATTCAAAAGCCTAAAACTACTCATCATAAAAAACATTCACACTTATTCTTGTGTCTACTACATACATAGAACTCTACACTCTAATATAAACCCTCCGCTCAAAATTCTCCTCACCAACTTTAATAGGACCCATAACCACAACACAAGACACAGATCACTTTTTGATATACCTCTTGTTCATATCAACCTATGTAAAAATTCTATGCACATAAAGGGCCCCAGAATCTGGAATTCATTACCAGTAAATACTAAAATAACCTTGTCTGAAAATCATTTTAAGACTCTTCACAAAAACCACCTACTCACCCTAAACTAAATACAGTGGTCCCCCGCCTAACGAGCAAAATTCATTCCAGAAGCCTGCTCAAGTGCCATTACCGAATGAATTTACTTCCTTAAGAAATAATGTCACGTAGGTTAGTCTATTTCAGATCCCCAAAAATACACTTCCACAAGCACTTACAATATTATACATACATAATTGTACGATTTCCGGGGTGCTCGTTAGGCGGGGGTCCACTGTACTCATACTGTAAATTACTTTCAGAAATGCTCAATGTTATTTTCCTTAAGAGTATTTCAATTTTTACTTTTAATTACCATCCTACCAAACACTTGTTACAATGTAATATCATCATATTGTAATTTGAACAATGTAATATCATTGTATTGTAATTTGAACAATCTAATATTTAAATAAAACAAACTCAATCAATTTCTCTAATATTATGTACATAGTCTATAAGCCATTAGATTAAGCTGCCCTTAATGCCATGGCATGTCAGTGGCTCTCCTTGCACTTCAGTTAATGATTGTAATTACAAAATCTATGTAAACTTGCAATGAAATAAATATTTGAATTTGAATTTGTTTCTAAATCCCTGTGTGCATATTCTATATTCAATACGCTGTTAGTGGTCAACAGATTGTTACATCTATTGTAAACATGGGACAAAAACATCAGTATGCAAACTGTGGTGCAGTTGCAAGTATGAGTGGGTAAAGTGTTATTTGTTTGGATGATCACAGAATATTGTACTAATAAGCAAGTCATTCTCTGTTCTGTTCCTGTGGCTGAAGTTAGAAAGGAAAATTTTAAATGAAGATTACAAGTTAAAATATAGTAACTGGATAATAAAATATAACCAGAGGTGATTGGTCATGGATTAGAGCATCTCAATAATTGAAGCAGACCAAATGAAAACCCATAAAGCAGAAGGAGGGGTAGAGTGGGGGATGGACTCTTACCTTTCCTCAGAAAAATCATCAAAAATTTAATATTTTCAATACTTTGAGCCCTATTTCATTCTACTTTCAGTCTTGAAACTGACCAAAATCATCTCTATTTCAGTAGCATGGCTACCATTCTATCACTGATACCAAGAAACAGCCAATTAAGGTATAAAAACCCTCCTACAAAACACCTCAAATTGCTATTTTAAACGAAACACAAGGTCAGTGGTTTGCTTTTCCCATCATGCACTGCATGAAGCAGGATTTTTTTTATACTGTGCACACTCCTTTACACAGAACCATTCTCTCAAGTCCAGGTCAAAATTTACTGCTCATAGCATATTTGAAGGTGCTGTGCTTAAAAAAGATCTATGCAGGCAACATTGGCTGCTAAGTGAGAGTAAAAGGTTAGGAGCAATGTGTTTTGTGAATATCATGCAGAGAATTCCGAGCACAAAAATTGGAAGACAACAAGGAGTTACAAAAAGTGAAATTAAAAGGTCAGAGGAGGGGCTGTTCGGTGGCTCAAGCATTTAGAAGGATGGAGCAGAATAGGACGACCAAGGAGGTGTATAAATCTGGGGTGTAAGAAAGGAGGGTTAGACGTCATCCCAGGAAGGGCTAGAGGGAGAAGGTAAAGATTTTGATTGTAGGAGTTTGAGAACACAACCAATATGTGCGAGCGTGTTAGGTCAGAGAAGAGAGAAATTATTTTTTATGGGTTAATGTGCTGTTGGAGTGTGAACAAGGTAACATTTACAAAAGGATTCAGAGAGGGCGTATCTGGAACCGAATCAATCGTTATCCGAATCAATTTTCCCCATAAGAAATAATGGAAATAAAATTAATCCGTTCCAGACTTCCAAAAGTAGTAAAATAAAATATTTTTTAGAACTTCTGACATTAAATAATACACAATTTAATGAACATTAAAGAAATACATGTAAATATAGTACAATAACATGTCACTTACATTTATTGAAGAGTTGTTGATGTGTGGAGGACGGGAGGAGGGGAAAGGAAGGAGTATAGTATGCTAGTGTTTGGAAGGGGAATCCCCTTCCATTAACACTGCAGGTGGCAAGTTCTTTTCTGGGGTTACTGGCCTTTTTCTTTTAATGCCACTAGGACCAGCCTGAGAATCACTGGACCCCTCTCTAACCAAAAATCTGTCCAGGGAGCTCTGTGTCTGGCGATTCTTTAACACATTCCTGAAATGAGACACCACTGTGTCATTGTACAGGTTGCCAGCACGGCCTGCAACAGCATGGTTAGGGTGATATTCATCCATAAAGCCTTGCACCCTGCTCCACATTCCACAAATCTCCTTAATCACTGAAGAAGGCACCTTCTTCCGTCTCTGTTCCACCTCCTCCTCCTCTGAACCATTGTCCTGACCTGTGGTCTCTTGTTGCAGTTGCTGTTGAAGCTCTTGCAGATCTTCAGTGGTTAGCTCTTCATTGTGCTCCTCCACCAACTGTTCCACATCCTCACCACTCACCTCCAACCCCATGGACTTGCCCAGTTCCACAATTTCTTCCACAACAGGCTCAGGCTCAAGGTTCTGAGGCTCAGCCCCAAAACCTTCAAAATCCCTCTCTAGGACACAGTCTGGCCACAATTTTCTCCAGGCAGAGTTCAAAGTCCTGGTAGTCACTCCCTCCCAAGCCTTACCTATAAGGTGTACACAATGCAGGATATAGAAATGATTTTTCCAAAAGTCTTTTAGGGTTATATTCATGTCTGTGGTCACATCAAAGCACTTTTGAAACATTGCTTTGGTGTAGAGTTTTTTAAAGTTGCAAATGACTTGCTGGTCCATGGGCTGGAGGAGAGGAGTGGTATTAGGGGGCAAGAACTTCACTTTGATGAATTTAAAGTCCTCCACAATTTTCTCTACCAAGTTTGGAGGATGACAAGGAGCATTGTCCATTATCAGGAGGCACTTAAATGGCAAATTATTTTCCTGGAGATATTTCTTCACACTGGGGCCAAACACGCCATTGAACCACTCTTAAGAAAATGTCCTTTGTGACCCATGCCTTTTTGTTAGACTTCCACATCACACACAAGTTAGACTTAGTGATACCGCATCTGCCAAACACTCGGGGATTTTCAGAATGATACACCAGTAAAGGCTTCACTTTGCAATCACCACTGGCATTAGCATAAAGCATCAAAGTTAGCCTGTCTTTCATAGGCTTGTGTCCTGGCTGTGCCTTTTCCTCCTGAGTAATGAAGGTCCTGTTGGGCATTTTCTTCCAAAACAGGCCTGTTTCATCACAATTAAACACTTGTTGGGGGAGGAATTCTTCAGCCTCTATGTACCCCTGGAATTCCTGCACATATTTTTCAGCCGCACTTTTGTCACAACTGGCTGCCTCACCATGCCTCACAACACTATGTATGCCACTTCGATTCTTAAATTTTTGAAACCAGCCTCTGCTGGCTTTAAATTCGCTCACTTCAGCACTCGTTGCAGGCATTTTCTTAACGAGATCATCATGCAACTGCCTTGCTTTTTCACATATTATTGCCTGCGAAACACTATCTCCTGCTGTTTCTCGTTGATCCACACCAACAACAAATTTTCCACATCTTCCAGCACTTGCAATTTCTGTTTTGTGATCACATATGCACCTTTCGCAACAACAGCTTCCTTGATTTTACGTGTATTTCCCTTGGCCACAATGGTAGCGATGGAAGAATAGGCTTTACCATACAGCCTGGCCAGCTCAGTGATACGCACTCCACTTTCATATTTTCCTATTATCTCCTTCTTCAGTTCTACTGTATTTCTGAGCCTCTTTACCACAGGCTTGGCACTAGGAGCTTTCTTTGGACCCATGGTAGCTTATTTACCAGTTGCAAGCACTAAAAACAGTGGAATAATGACAATATACTGGTATGAATGCGTGGGTGGAGTGGGTGGTGGTCGCTCTTGCTTGTAAACAATAGCACACTGACGCTCCCTGGAGTGCCCGCACAGCTGGGCGCCACGCGGACACGTCCGGGACGAATATCATAAACCGAATCAAACATCGTAAACGGAGTCAATATTTTGACGTAAAAATGTATCGCTAACCGAATTTATCGTTATCAGACGCCATCGTTAACCGAGGTATGACTGTATTCTCTAGTTTAACACTTCTACAATACTTATCAACCTCTTATTTCTTTCATCTCCTTTACACCTATTTTCCTAGGATAGAGTGAGGGCAACTCACTCTATCCTACAATACCTTACATAGCTTATACTTCAATCCTGAGCTGCCTAGAATCTCAGTTTATTGTTTTCTTAACTGCAATTTAATTAATGTCACAATGATAAAGAGATCTATCATTTACTCAAAATCCATAATACAATTTCTAAAATTATTATTAGTATGATGAGAAGGTGAGTATTAGATGGAAAAAATGTTGCTATTAAATACGAGTTTCTGAGGAATACCGCCAAACATAATCCAAGATTTTAACGTCACAACGAACCTTGCGCAATTCATTCTCCAGAAACATGAAACTTAGTGACACTATGTTCCACTTCTGTCACTGCTACACCAAGCAACATTTGATCTGGCAACACCATATCCTACTTCCATTACTGCAACACTATGTCTTTATTTCTGTCATTCTGACACCTTACAACACCATGTCTCACTTCTGTCACTCCCACACCTTGCAATACCTGACTAACAAGACCATGTCCCACTTCTGTCATTCCCACACCTTGTAACACCTGACCTAGCAACACCATGTCCCACCTGTCACTGCCAAACCTTCCAGTACCAACTATATTCCCTAACAGATGCCTGCCTGGCTAAGTATCATTATTTGGCCTCACCCATGAGCAGTTTACAGTGGACCCACGAGTTTCGTAAAAACTTCATTCCAGAAGCCTGCTCAAGTGCCATTACCGAACGAATTTACTCCTTTAAGAAATAATGTCACGTAGGTTAGTCTATTTCAGACCCCCAAAAATACACTTCCACAAGCACTTACAATATTATACTTACATAATTGTACGATTTCCGGGGTTTACGAAACTCGGGGGTCCACTGTACTTATCATTCCACTGACCTTTACTTGACCTCACCTGTGAGCAGTTTACCTATTATTCCACTGTACAGATAATTTTTATACAGGAATCTAATGAAGTTAAAACAATGATAATTTAGCCAATCATCTCTAGCATTATATTAAGTGTCATATTAAAATAAGTGTGAGCAAGAAATATATTGCTTCCCTCCAAATCATTGAGCTTACCTGTTCCATGAATGCTAACAGGGAATTTTTGTTTTCCATCCAGTATGTTCTCAAGTCTTCAGCTGGTGGATACTTTTGACAAGACATTTCCACAGTAATTTCAAAACAATTGGAATTGAGGTAGTTCCAGTCCTGCATACCTCCTGATACACTGTACCACTTTGCTCCATTAGTAATGCCATCTCTGAAGACAATATCAGCAGAGTTGCAGGGTTTTCCTAGAGGCATTCTTGGGTGGGCCTACATGAAAAATTTCCTCATTAAAATAAAAAGCATTTCTTGATATATATCAGTATGAAATTCTTAACATGTAAACAATACACACTAAATCAGAAGAAGAAACTTAAGAGAATAAAGAGGAATTATAAAAAACAGTGAACATATTACAAATGTCTCACAGTGAAACTTGACTAATCTTATCAAAATTATATTCATTACTTTGATTGCAAATATAATTAATAATATTTTAGGGCAAAAACTTTTAAATGGCTATGAATCACTAAATGTAGGTAGTAGGTTGGTAGACAGCAACCACCCAGGGAGGCACTACAGTACTGCCAAGTGAGTGTAAAACGGAAGCCGTATTTATTTTACATGATGGTAGAATTCCTGGTGTATTTTTTGTCTCATAAACATGCAAGATTTCAGGTATGTCTTGCTTCTTCTACTTACACTTAGGTCACACTACACATGCATGTACATGTTTATGTATACACACTCATCTGAGTTTTCTTAGATTTTATCTTAATAGTTCTTGTTCTTATTACTTTTCCTTTCACATCCATGGGAAAGTGGAATAAGAATCTTTCCTCCGTAAGCCAAGTGTGTTGTAAAATTCAACTAAAATGCAGGGAGCAATGAGCTAGTAACCCCTTCTCATGTATAAAATACTAAAAAGAAAAAGAAAGAAACCATCAGAGTGAGATGTTTGAATGTGAGTGGATGTTGTGCGAATGATAAGAGAGAGATGATTGTGGATGTTATGAATGAAAAGAAGCTGGATGTCCTGGCTCTAAGTGAAACACAGCTGAAGGGGGTAGGAGTGTTTCAGTGGGGAGAAATAAATGGGATTAGGTCAGGGGTTTCTAATAGAGTTAGAGCTAAGGAAGGAATAGCAATAATGTTGAAGGATAAGTTACGGAAGGAAAAGAGGAGATATAAATATATAAATTCAATGATTATGTGGAGTAAAATAAGGGTTGGATGTGAAAAGTGGGTTATAGTAAGTGTGTATGCACCTGGAGAAGAAAGAAGTGTAGAGGAGAGAGATTTTGGGAAATGTTGAGTGTGTGCATGAGTGTGTGGTTGGGGATCTCAATGCTAAAGTGGGTAAAAATGTTGTGGAGGTAGTAGGTAAATTTGGGGTACCAGGGGTAAATGAAAATGAGGAGCCTTTACTTGAACTATGTGTAGAAAGAGGTTTGGTATTAATACAGATTTTATGAAAAAGAGGCTAAGTATACAAGGTATGATATAGCACGTAATGAAAGTAGTTTGTTAGATTATGTAATGGTGGATAAAAGATTGATGGGTAGGCTTCAAGATGTGCATGTTTATAGAGGGGCAATGGATATATCAGATCATTATTTAGTTGTAGCTACAGTTAGAGTAAGAGGTACATGGGACAAAAGGAAAATGGCAACAGCAAGTAAGAGAGAGGTAAGTTTATAAACTCAGGGAGGAGGAAGTTAGGGTGAGATATAAGCATCTATTGGCAGAAAGGTGGGCTAGTGCAAGTATGGGTAGTGGGTGGGTTGAAGAGGGATGGGATAGTTTTAAAAATGCAGTGTTAGAATGTGGGGCAGAAGATTGTGGCTATATTAGGGTGGGTGCAGGAAGAAAGAGGAGTGATTGGTGGAATGATGAGATAAAGGAGAGAGAAAAAGAAGCTTGAGAGGTTTTTACAAAGCAGAAGTGATATAAGAAGGGCAGAGTACGTATATGGAGATTAAAAGAAAGGTGAAGAGAGTTGTGAGATAGTGCAAAAGGAGAGCAAACGACAGAGTGGGAGAGGCACTGTCAACAAATTTTGCTGAGAATAAGAAAAATTTTTGGAGTGAGATAAACAGGTTAAGAAAGCCTAGGGAATGAATGGATTTGTCAGTTAAAAACAGAGTAGGGGAGTTAATAGATGGGGAGCCGAAGGTATTGGGTTGAAGAAGAAAGGGAGGCAGTAATTTCATGCACTGGCCAGGGAGGTATAACATCTTTCAGGAGTGAAGAAAAGCAGGATGTGAGTATGGGGCAGGTGCGCAAGGCATTATGTAGAATGAAAGGGGGTAAACCGGCTGGATCTGACAGGATCATGACAGAAATGTTAAAAGCAGGGAAAGGATATAGTGTTGGAGTGGTTGGTATTTTTGTTTAATAAATGTATGAAAGAGGGGAGGGTACCTAGAGATTGGCAGCGTGTAAAGTTCCTTTATATAAAGGGAAGGGGGACAAAGAAGACTGTAAAAATTATTGGGGAATAAGTTTACTGAGAACTTTTGCTTTTCTTTTTGGGCCACCCAGCCTTGGTGGGATACGGCCGGTTTGTTGAAAGAAGAAGTTTACTGAGTATATACCAGGTAAAGTGTATGGTATGGTTATTATTGAAAGAATTAGAGGTAAGACAGAGAGCAGGACTGCAGATGAACAAGGAGGCTTTAGAATGGGTAGGGGATGTGTAGATCAAGTGTTTACACTTAAGTATATATGTGAACAGTATTTAGATAAAGGTAGGGAAGTTTTCATTGCATTTATGGATTTAGAAAAGGCATATGATAGGGTGGATTGGAAAGCAATGTGGCAGATATTGCAAGTGTATGGAATAGGTAATAAGTTACTAAATGCTGTAAAGAGTTTTTATGAGGATAGTGAGGCTTAGGTTAGGTTATGCAGGAGGGAGGGAGATTACTTCCCAGTAAAAGTACGTCTTAGACAGGGATGTGTAATGTCACCATGGTTATTTAACATATTTATAGACAGGGTTGTAAAAGATGTAAATGCTAGGGTGTTAGGGAGAGGGGTGGGATTAAATTATGGGGAATCAAATACAATACTATGGGAATTAACACAGTTACTCTTTGCTGATGATACTGTGCTTTTGAGAGATTCTAAAGAAAAGTTGCTAAGGTTAGTGGACGAGTTTGGGAGGGTGTGTAAAGGTAGAAAATTGAAAGTGAACATAGATAAAAGTAATGAGGGTATCAAACAATTTGGATAAAGAAAAATTGGATATCACATTGGAGGGAGGGATTTTGGAAGAACTGAATGTTTTCAGATATTTGGGAGTTGACTTGTCAGCAGATGGGTATATGAAGGATGAGTTTAACCATAGAACTGATGAAGAAAAAAAGGTGAGTGGTGCATTGAGGTATCTGTGGAGACAAAAAACGATATCTATGGAGGCAAAGAAGGGAATGTACAAAAGTATAGTGGTACCAACACTCTTATATGGGTGTGTAGCTTGGGTTGTAAATGCTGCAGCAAGGAGGCGGCTGGAGGCAGTGGAGATGTCCTGTCTAAGGGCAATGTGTGGTTTAAATATTATGCAGAGAATTCGGAGTGTGGAAATTAGGAGGAGGTGTGGAGTTACTAAAAGTATTAGTCAGAGGGCTGAAGAGGGGTTGTTGAGGTGGTTTGCTCATTTAGAGAGAGTGGAACAAAGTAGAACAATTTGGAGAGCATATAAATCTGCCGGGGAAGGAAGGTGGGGTAGGGGTTGTCCTCGAAAAGGTTGGAGGGAGGGGGTAAAGGAGGTTTTGTGGGCAAGGGGCTTGGACTTCCAGCAAGCGTGTTAGATAGGAATGAATGGAGATGAATGGTTTTTGGGACCTGACAAGCTGTTGGAGTGTGAGCAGGGTAATATTTTGTTAAGGGATTCAGGGAAACCAGTTAGCCAGACTTGAGTCCTGGAAATGGAAAGTACAATACCTGCACTTTAAAGGAGGGGTTTGGGATATTGGCAGTTTGGAGGGATGTCTAAGCTGTCGTATCTGAGCGCCTCTGCAAAGACAGTGGCTATGTATGAGTGATGATGAAAGTGTTGAATGATGATGAAAGTTTTTTCTTTCTTTTTGGGTCACCCTGCCTCTTTAGAAAACAGTCGACATGTTAAAAAAAAAATTATTATTATTATCATCGTCATACCTTGTTCACCGAGTTTAATCATTTCTTAAGCTGCCACAAGAGACACCAAGAATGTAAACACACCAGCTAACCCCTTTACTGTGAACTTCTTTTGTACCTCCATTTTCCTTTTCCAAGTGCTGCTGAACATAACTATTGTGCATCCCATAGTACAAGATAGAGTTAGAAGTGCAGCAACACCTGGAAGAGGAAAAAAAAAAGAGGAGGAAAGTTGAAGAAGTTGACAGTAAAGGGGTTAGCTGGTGTGCTAGTCAAATTCAAATTCAAATTTTATTTCCTTGCAAGTTTACATTGAGATTATGTAAGTACAATAATGAGTTGCAGTGCAAAGAGAGCCACTATCATGTCATGGCATTATGGCAGACTAAATTTAATGGCTTACAGACTACTTAATACTAGAGAAATTGATCATAGTTTGTTTAAGTTGTACATCTGTTTTTATTTATAGTAGACAGTAAGTTTACTCAAATTAACAATCTGGGGATATTACATTGGGACAAGTTGAAAGTATTCTGCAGGTTGTTTATATCAATAGTAAATATTTAAATTATATTATGGGAATATAACATTGTGCATTGCTGAAAGTAGTTTACAGTATGATGCTACAAATGGGTGTAAGGCAGTATTGTTTTGGGCAAGTATTTATACTACCATGTAGTATAATTAATGTATGAACTTTGGGCATCTAATTTTGAAGTTTTAAGATTTAGATAATTGGGAGATTTTTTGGTAAAGTTAAGTATTGAGTATTGAGTTTTTAGTTTAGGGTGAGTATGTGGTTTTTGAGAAGAGTCTTAAATTGATGTTCAGACCGGGTTACTTTAGTATTTACTGGTAATGAATTCCAGATTCTGGGGCCCTTTATGTGCATAGAGTTTTTACAGAGTGATATGGACATGGGGTACTTCAAAAAGTGATTTGTGTTTAGTGTTATGGTCATGAGTCCTGTTAAGGTTGATGAGGAGAAGTTTGAGTGGAGGGTTTATGTTTGAGTGTAGTGTTCTATGTATGTAGTAGGCACAATAATAAGTATGGATGTTCTTGACGGTGAGTAGTTTTAGACTTATGAATATTGGTGGAGTATTTTGTCTGTGTGTTTACATTCTTGGTGTCTCTCGTGGCATCTTAAGAAATTATTAAACTCAGTGAACAAGGTATGTCGATGGTAATAATAATAATAACAACAATCACTCTCAAGCGCTTAAAATATCAGCTACCAAACCTTTATGAAATATGTATGACATTTAACCCTTTCACTATCGAGACCCTTGCTCACAAACTTGCTCTCAGTGTCGAAGAATTTAAAAAAAAAAAAATTCTTATGAAACAATAGAGAACCTTTTCCCAATGGTAATGACACCAAAAGTACAAAAATTTGATGAAAAACTTACAGAATTACGCTCTTGCAAATTCAGTGGTGTCGGCGATATTTATGCATCGCCGATTTCGCCCACTTGAGAGGCCTATTTTCAGCCAATTCCATTGTTCCAGTCGACCAAACTCATAGCTATTTCACTAGAACTCCTTTTGTTCTATCGACTGAGTACAAGAAACCGCCCATTTACCGATTTCAACTACCCAATACAGCTTCTCCTTACTTAACGACGTACTCATTTACTGATGCCTCGGACTTATGATGGGCTCTCTGACCAGTATTCATACATAAATATAATGTATATTAGAGCTGATTTCCTCTATTTTGTTTATTTCAGTATACAGTACACTACTGTATAAACATTTAAAAATATACCAGAAATGTTATAAATGGTGCAAAGGTGACATTAAAACAATATCTAAGATGGTTGACACAAACTCACTACCATTATAGTATGCTCCTCGCTTAGCAATGAATTCGTTTAACGACGTGGTCTCAGGAACAAAACTCCGTCGTTAAGCGATCAGAAATTGGTAATTTGTCCAATTTCATACACAATTCAAGGAAAGCAAATTTCAAAATAGGGTCCAGAATTAACAATGAAAACATTCCTAGCACTAACATTTTCTCTGTTCATTAGTTACGTCTCCAGGCCCCTTTTATATTATGCTTGCTTTTCATTTTGAATTTTTTTCACACAAAAAATAGAAGATTTATGTTATGCACTATTGCATTATTGTAAAAAAGGTATAAATAATATCAGCGAATTTGTGAAAGCATATTAGACCCACCAGTTAACATGTATTGGACGCATGACGTGATTTGCTTACTCTTGAACATCAGCAAAAATTGAACATTTCCCCTGCTTCGAGTTCAATATCAAGGTACTTTTCATCCTTGAACCACTCAAAATCATCTCTAGTTCTGTAATATATCTCCCATTCTATCAAATGAGACCAAGAAAACAAGAATACAGCCATAAATACCGTACGAAAATACACCGCAAAGTCGCTGTTTTAAACTAAAAACACGGTCAGAGATTTTTTTTTCTCATTATGCACTGCGTGCTACAGGATTTTTTTTATACTACATAGACCACTCAGACCCATTCTCTCATATGTAGGCCTACCAGCTTTCTCCCACAATTATTATTATTACAGTGGTCCCTCGACTTTCGGTCATAATCCGTTCCAGGAGCTAGACCTTAACTCGAAATATTTACACTTACCTTGGAGGAGATGGTGGCAGAGGGCAGCTCTGGACTCAGTGCCCTTATACTCCTCAAACAACAATGCAGGAGTTAAGTTTCGTGTCGTCAATTTCTATCGCTTAATCGCTTAACTTACTTGCTACACTTTATTGCTGGCTGGTGCTATAGCCTTTATCGACTTGTGAAGCTTCTTTGGACCCATGGTGACTTATTTCACAGTGACAATCACTAAACCAGCAATAAACACAATAAATTTATTGTGAAATGTTTGAATGAGCACGCTGGGTAATGTTCTCTCAATGGTAAACAACACTAGACTGGCTCACAACGTCTGCGTGGCGAGGCGTGCAAGCGCGGGCAGGCGGACAGGTCTGGTGCCCGGACTGATAGTCGAGGGAATGACCGGTTGGCGAGGGAAAATTTGACCGAAAAAAGCCATTGAAACTCGAAATCACCGATAGTCGGAGCGACCGAAAGTAGAGGGACCACTGTACGTATAATCAAAAGAAGCGTTAAACCACAAGGGTCATACAGCGCAGTGGGGCAGGGTAGGATGCAGGGATAATGGGAAATAAGAGGGAGAGGGATGATTAGGAGGTTTTTCCCACAAGATTGGAAGCTGCTAGAATTTTGGCATACTATTACGTGACCCACACTGGCTTGCAAGCCATAATATTACGGGACCAACAGTGAAAGGGTTAAAGTGTTCCATAGCGATTATTATTATTAATTATGATTATTATTATTACCATCGACATAACTTGTTCACTGAGTTTAATCATTTCTTAAGCAGCCACGAGATACGCAGAGAATGTAAACACAAAGACGAACACACCACCTAACCCCTTTACTGTGAACTTCTTTTGTACTTCTTCCATTTTCTTCTTTTTCCTCTTCCAAAAGCTGCTGCACAATAAAGTACAAATTTGTACAAATATGTAGTCTTTGAGACTGTGAAAGCTAGTGTACTGAGTGGCTGTAGGAAGGAAAGTGAGATGCTTGACGCTGAGATGCGCTGCCCTTTTCCACGACCCAAGTTCTGGTAAAGCATACAATACCAACTCGTTGGAGAGCCCTTCATAACTCCAAGTTGTTGGTAAACGAGTATGTCGGTAAGTGAGGAGAGGCTGTACTTACCTACAGCTGGTTGATCCCCTACTTACAGAAAGTCGATTGAGAACCTACCTACAGAAAGCAAGTCGAGAACCTACTTACAGTAGGTAGGTTGAAAACCTACCTACAGAAAGCTGGCTAAGAACCTATTTACATAAAGCTGGTTGAGTACTTCCAGTACTTACATAAAGCTGGATGAGCACCCACTTACATAAAACTTGTTGAGCACCTACTTATGTAAAGCCTAATGAACATCTATCTGCTACTTGTAAAAAACAAGGTACCACTTGCTTACATAAAGCCAGGTGACCATCTATTTTCACAGAGCTAAGGGAGTACCTGCTTACATAAAGCTAGGCAAACACCTGCTTACAAAAATTTGGGTGAACACCTACTCACTCAGACATCTTATATTTAACTTTTTTACCATTCTTCAAGACCTTCATAGCACATTCCATGCTGCTCTTTTATACTATTAGTTTACACACTTCAAAAGTCCCCTAAAACCTACATACCATTTTTTAAGCAGTTTTTCATTCAAATTCTATGCTGAGTTTATGATACATATTGCATATAGATATATAATCCAGAGTTTCTTGATGAAGAGCTTAACAAAAATCACTGACATTGTGTCTAAATTAAAATAGCTAAAGGATTTCGTTGGCAAAGCAACTGGACTGAACTGACAAGATAAAATCCTGTACTTATTTAGGTAATTTAAAGTAAAAATTAACCAAAATAGTTTCTGAACAAGGCAGTATAAGTTAAACTTACAAGTAATATTAGTACATTCATGGGAGAGCGCTAAACCCGTAAGGGTCACACAGTGCCTAGGAGAATGAGAGGAATTCAGGTTTGGTCCAAGGAAGAATACATATATAATTCCTTAAATCAAGAGCCCTTCACCATCATCAAGGACCTCCCTTGAGGGGGAAGGGAAAAACTTACAAATGAATATGCTTTGGCCAATTTCTTGAAGATCTCATCATCTGGACACTTGCTATATACACCATTCTGACCAAAAGGATTATCATCCCATGGGTAGTTAGCAACGAGGGAGCCACCATGCAGATTAGCAGACAGGACAAATGGGTGCTGCTTCACCCATCTCATAACTGCTAGAGTTTCTGGTTGTCTTTCAACACCCTTAAGAAAAATACAGTATTAGAAATTTATCAAAGAAATGTTAAACTAACATGAAGAAATATTATTTTTACTAGAATGGTGTGCAAATTATTTTTAAATAATCAAACTTTCAAATTTAATTTTTATTATTTAAGAGGGAAACAACTTACTGTAAAATTAAAATCTTACATTATAAATCCATTATTATTTCTTAGAACAGTAGGTCCCTCACTTACAATGGTAATGAGTTCCTCAAAACTGTTCCAAGTTGACTGTATGGAATTCAGAACCTATTCTGCCCAAAGACACCCACATAATAATCAGATGTATTCCTGAGACATAATATCTTGTATCTAATTTCATCTCCATAGGGAGTGGAGAAAAATCCTTCGTCCATAAGTCATGCAAGGGGCTATTAACCCCTTCTCCTATATAAATTATTAAATGTAAAAAGAAGAAAAACTTTCATTTCTTCTTCAATTCAATTTCACGAAGGTAACTGGTGCATTTTGTGAGAATTCACTGTCTAGGTATCTGGGAGCAAACAAGCTGGATGATGGGTCTATGAAAGACGAGGTGAAGAACAAAATGGATGAAGGGGGAAGGTAGATGGAGCATTGACGCATCTGAGGAAAAAAGTATTTGTATGGGCAAAAATGAGAATGTACCAGAGTACAAAGGTATTAGCAGTGTCTCTATATTTTTTTACATGGATGTGAGGCATGTGTTTTAAACATTACAACAGAGATGTCATGTCTGAGAGTAATGAATGGTGTGAATATTACACAAAGAACTATTAACATACTAATTAGATGATGGTGTGGGGTCACCAAAGGTAAAATTCAGAGTAAGAGTTGCTAAGGTGGTTTGGGTATTTGCAGAGGAGAAAGCAGAATAGGATGACCATTTTTTTTTTTTCAACAAGTCGGCCGTCTCCCACCGAAGCAGGGTGACCCAAAAAGAAAATCCCCAAAAAGAAAATACTTTCATCATCATTCAACACTTTCACCACACTCATACATAATCACTGTCTTTGCAGAGGCGCTCAGATACGACAGCTGAGAATAGTCCCTCCCAGCTGTCACTATCCCAGACCCCTCCTTTAAAGTGCAGGCATTGTACTTCCCATTTCCAGGACTCAAGTCCAACTAAATCAATTAACTGGTTTCCCTGAATCCCTTCACAAAATGTTACCCTGCTCACACTCCAACAGATCGTCATGTCCCAAAAACCATTCGTCTCCATTCACTCCTATCTAACACGCTCACACATGCTTGCTGGAAGTCCAAGACACTCGCCCACAAAACCCTCTTTACCCCCTCCCTCCAACCTTTTCTAGGACGACCCCTACCCCGCCTTCCTTCCCCTACAGATTTATACGCTCTCCAAGTTATTCTACTTTGATCCATTCTCTCTAAATGACCAAACCACCTCAACAACCCCTCTTCAGCCCTCTGACAAATACTTTTAGTAACTCCACACCTTCTCCTAATTTCCACATTCCGAATTTTCTGCATAATATTTACACCACACATTGCCCTTAGACAGGACATCTCCACTGCCTCCAGCCTCCTCCTCGCTGCAGCATTTGCAATCCATGCTTCACACCCATATAAGAGTGTTGGTACCACTATACTTTCGTACATTCCCTTCTTTGCCTCCATGGATAACGTTTTTTGTCTCCACAGATACCTCAACGCACCCCTCACCTTTTTTCATTCATCAATTCTATAGTTAACTTCATCCTTCATACACCCATCCGCTGACACGTCAACTCCCAAATATCTGAAAACATTTACTTCTTCCACAATCCCTCTCTCAAATGTGATATCCAATTTTTCTTTATTTAACCCTTTGACTGTCGGAGGCCCCATTCTGAAACTGTCATTCTATGTCGGAAAATTTGGAAAAAAATAAATTATTTTTTCTTATGAAATGATAGAGAATCTTTTCCCGATTGTAATGACACCAAAAGTATGAAATTTGATTGAAAACTTACGGAATTACGCTCTCGCAAATTTAGCGATGTCAGTGATATATACGCATCGGCGATTTCGCCGACTTTGAGCCCTATTTTAGGCCAATTCCATTGGGACAGTCGACCAAACTCATAGCTATTTCTTTAGAACCCTATTTGTTCTATCGATTGAGTACAAGAAATCACCAATTTACCAATTTCAACTACCCAATAAAGTGGTCAGAAAATGGCAATTTCGCCAATTTCATGCAAAATAAAAAAGATGTCAATTTCAAAATAGGGTCCAGAATAAACAATGCAGACATCCCTAGCACTAAAATAAGATGTTATCTGTTCATTAGTCATGTCTTTAGGCCCCTCTTACATTACTCTTGCTTTCTATTTTGATTTATTATTCATACAAAAAATAGAAGATTTATTGTTATGCAGACTATTGCATTATTGTAAAAACTGTATAAATAATATCTGTGCACTTGTGAAAGAATATTAGACTAGCCAATTGATGTGTATTGGACGCATGGTGTGATTTGTTTACTTTTGAACATTGGCAAAAATCAAACATTTCCGCTACTTTGAGCTCAATTTCAAGCTCGTTTACATCATGAAACTAATCAAAATCATCTCTATTCCTGTAATATGTTTCCCATTCTATCAAATGAGACCATGAAAAAGAGAATACAACCATAAATACTATACGATAATACACCTCAAAGACGGCGTTTTAATTAAAAAAAACGGTCGGAGTTTTTTTTTTTCTCATTATGTACTGCTTGCTGCAGGATTTTTATACTGCGCACACTGACCACACAGACCCATTCTCTCACATGTGGGCCTACCAGCTTTCTCCTGCTTGATTTGAGGCCGCTAGAATTTAGGCGTATAAATACGTCCGAAACATTTTCTCGTAAGACGTATATATACGTCCGAAACAGTCAAAGGGTTAAATCGTATGATACCCTCATCACCTTACTCTTATCTATGTTCACTTTTAACTTTCTACCTTTACACACTCTCCCAAACTCATCCACTAACCTTTGCAACTTTTCTTTAGAATCCCCCATAAGCACAGTATCATCAGCAAAAAGTAACTGTGTCAACTCCCATTTTGCATTTAATTCCCCATAATTTAATCCCACCCTCTCCCCCAACACCCTAGCATTTACTTCTTTTACAACCCCATCTATAAATATATTAAACAACCATGGTGACATTACACATCCCTGTCTAAGATCTACTTTTACTGGGAAGTAATCTCCCTCTCTCCTACACACCCTAACCTGAGCCTCACTATCCTCATAAAAACTCTTTACAGCCTTCAGTAACTTACTACCTATTCCATACACTTGCAACATTTGCCACATTGCTCCCCTATCCACTCTATCATATTTTTTTTTTTTTTTTTTAACACATCGGCGATTCCACCAAGGCAGGGTGGCCGAAAAGAAAAACTTTCATCATCATTCACTCCATCACTGTCTTGCCAGAAGGGTGCTTTACACTACAGTTATAAAACTGCAACATTAACACCCCTCCTTCAGAGTGCCGGCACTGTACTTCCCATCTCCAGAACTCAAGTCCGGCCTGCCGGTTTCCCTGAATCCCTTCATAAATGTTACTTTGCTCACACTCCAACAGCACGTCAAGTATTAAAAACCATATGCCTCCATTCACTCCTATCAAATACGCTCACACATGCTTGGTGGAAGTCCAAGCCCTCGCACACAAACTTCCTTTACCCTCCCTCCAACCTTTCCTAGGCCGACCCCTACCCGCCTTCCCTCCACTACAGATTTATACACTCTCGAAGTCACTCTGTCTCGTTCCATTCTCTCTACATGTCCAAACCACCTCAACAACCCCTCCTCAGCTCTCTGGACAATCGTTTTGGTAATCCCGCACCTCCTCCTAATTTCCAAACTCCGAATTCTCTGCATTATATTCACACCACACATTGACCTCAGACATGACATCTCCACTGCCTCCAGCCTTCTCCTCGTTGCAACATTCATCACCCATGCTTCACACCCATATAAGAGCGTTGGTATAACTATACTCTCATACATTCCCTCTTTACTTCCATGGACAAGGTTCTTTGTCTCCACAGACTCAAGTGCTCCACTCACCCTTTTCCCTCATCAATTCTATGATTCACCTCATCCTTCATAGATCCATCCGCCGACATGTCCACTCCCAAATATCTGAATACATTCACCTCCTCCATACTCTCTCCCTCCAATCTGATATCCAATCTTTCGTCACCTATTCTTTTGTTATCCTCATCACCTTACTCTTTCCTATATTCACTTTCAATTTTCTTCTTTTACACACCCTACCAAATTCATCCACCAACCTCTGCAGCTTCTCTTCAGAATCTCCCAAAAGCACAGTGTCATCAGCAAAAAGCAACTGTGACAACTCCCACTTTGTATTTGCTTCTTTATCTTTTAGCCCAACACCTCTTGCCAAGACCCTCGCATTCACTTCTCTTACAACCCCATCTATAAATATATTGAACAACCACGGTGACATCACACATCCTTGTCTAAGGCCCACTTTTACTGGGAAATAGTCCCTTCCCTCCTACACACTCTAACCTGAGCCTCACTATCCTCATAAAAACTCTTCACTGCTTTCAGTAACCTTCCTCCTATTCCATACACCTGCAACATCTGCCACATTGCCCCCTATCTACCCTATCATACGCCTTTTCCAAATCCATAAATGCCACAAAAACATCTTTACCCTTATCCAAATACTGTTCACCTATATGTTTCACTGTAAACACTTGGTCTACACACCCCTACCTTTCCTAAAGCCCCTTGTTCATCTGCTATCCTGCTTTCTGTTTTACTCTTAATTCTTTCAATAATAACTCTACCATACACTTTACCAGGTACACTCAACAGACTTATTCCCCTATAATTTTGCACTCTCTTTTGTCCCTTTGCCTTTATACAAAGGAACAATACACGCTCTCTGCCAATCCCTAGGTACCTTACCCTCTTCCATACATTTATTAAATAATAGCAAAACCACTCCAAAATTATATCCCCACCTGCTTTTAACATTTCTATCTTTATCCCATCAATCCCAGCTGCCTTACCCCTTTCATTCTACCCACTGCCTCACGAACTTCCCTACACCCACAACTGGCTCTTCCACACTCCTACAAGATGTTATTCCTCCTTGCCCTACACACGAATCACAGCTTCCCTGTCTTCATCAACATTTAACAAATCCTCAAAATATTCTCTCCATCTTCCGATACCTCTAACTCTCCATTTAATAACTCTCCTCTCCTATTTTTAACTGTCAAATCCATTTGTTCTCTAGGCTTCCTCAACTTATTAGTAACCCCTTCTCCTGTACAAATCTACTAAAAACGAGAAGAAGAAAAACTTTATAAAATTGGGTTGTCTGAATGTGCGTGGATGTAGTGCGGATGATAAGAAAGAGATGATTGCCGATGTTATGAATGAAAGAAGTTGGATGTCCTGGCCCTAAGCGAAACAAAGCTGAAGGGGTAGGCGAGTTTCAGTGGGGAGAAATAAATGGGATTAAGTCAGGAGTATCTGAGAGAGTTAGAGCTAAGGAAGGGGTAGCAATAATGTTGAAGGATCAGTTATGGAAGGAAAAGAGGGAATATAAATGTGTAAATTCAAGGATTATGTGGATTAAAATAAGGGTCGGATGCGAAAAGTGGGTCATAATAAGCGTGTATGCACCTGGAGAAGAGAGGAGTGTAGAGGAGAGAGAGATTTTGGGAGATGTTAGCGAATGTATAGGAACTTTTGAACCAAATGAGAGAGTAATTGGTAGGGGACCTAAATGCTAAAGTGGGAGAAACATGCAGAGAGGGTGTAGTAGGTAAGTTTGGGGTGCCAGGTGTAAATGATAATGGGAGCCCTTTGATTGAACTTTGTATAGAAAGGGTTTAGTTATAGGTAATACATATTTTAAGAAAAGAGGATAAATAAGTATACAAGATATGATGTAGGGCGTAATGACAGTAGTTTGTTGGACTATGTCTTGGTAGATAAAAGACTGTTGAGTAGACTTCAGGATGTACATGTTTATAGAGGGGCTACAGATATATCAGATCACTTTTTAGTTATAGCTACAGTGGGAGTAAAAGGTAGATGGGATACAAGGAAAATAGAATCAGTAAGTAAAAGAGAGGTGAAGGTTTATAAACTAAAAGAGGAGGCAGCTAGGGTAAGATATAAACAACTATTGGAGGATAGATGGGCTAGTGAGAGTGTAGGCAATGGGGTCGAAAATGTATGGGGTAGATTTAAAAATGTAGTGTTAGAATGTTCAGCAGAAGTTTGTGGTTACAGGCGAGTGGGTGCGGGAGGGAAGAGGAGCGATTGGTGGAATGATGATGTAAAGAGAGTAGTAAGGGAGAAAAAGTTAGCATATGAGAGGTTTTTACAAAGTAGAAGTGATGCAAGGAGGGAAGAGTATATGGAGAGAAAAAGAGAGGTTAAAAGAGTGGTGAAGCAATGTAAAAGAGAGCAGATGAGAGAGTGGGTGAGATGTTATCAGCAAATTTTGTTGAAAATAAGAAAAAGTTTTGGAATGAGATTAATAAGTTGAGGAAGCCTAGAGAACAAATGGATTTGAGGAAGCCTAGAGAACTCTATCATATGCCTTTTCTAAATCCATAAATGCAATGAAAACTTCTCTACCTTTATCTAAATACTGTTCACATATATGCTTC